>WUQG02452330.1:0-12852 GCA_011317285.2 Androctonus mauritanicus | reverse complement strand
TCGTACGACGCTATAAACAGTCCCGTGTAACGCGTACGATAAATTATTTTAACATTACTTACCCGTTACTTATAATATTCGATGTTTGTAATAATAAAAAAAAACCAAGCGATGTTTGTTTCGTTTCCATGACAACTGTAACGACTTTTCCGTCGGGTTATACGAATCCGCATTTTCGAAGTCACTGTTATACGGGATCTATTTGTATATAGGCCTAATATTTTTTAAAACTTTAATTACCTGTATTAAAAGAAACCTTCTTTAAAATAAGTTAACACTCTGCACATAACAAAATCACATGTGAAACTAACGCACATCTCGTTAGCAACGTGATCGATGCCGGAATTCAGAGACAAGTTTAAATTTGCACAAAATCGTCTTGATGATGCGTGTTCTCGTATAACGCGGAACGTACGAGAGTCCGCTGTACTCTTTTTAAAGACGGTGACAATTCCGATACGTTCGTTCTTAATCTTCCATTGATGTATACGTCACTTATTTTGATGACGTAACCGCAAATTACGGAACGATGGTCGCCCAGCCATTAATTGTCCCGGTGTAAAAAAAAAACGGGAACGGGAGTAGATGCGGTAATCCTCTAGTCGGATTAATGTCGAGTTAGTTTCCTCCTGTAAAAGCATTAATTTTCTGTCTGGAAGGGAGAAGATGGAAGGTGAGTAGCAGTCTGGTCCGGATCTGGTAAATTCAATCTGTAGCCATCCTCCTCCACCATCTCATTTCCCGCGCTGTCTATTAGTAAAGCTGGAGGATCTAGTTAGAGATTAGGAAGTATTCTTAATGGACTTCCGCTCTTCGGCTCCTCTTCCGAATTTTCCGAAAAGAAACACACTTACTTGTAAAATTGTAAAATTTGATTATTGCCGATTTAATTTAGCGGTGAAAAGAGGAGAGCGGAGAGTCTGGTAGGATTTATTTTATCCTCATCGATCGCGGGGTATTAATGCCCATTGGAGTAGTTCGAATCGAAAATAATCTCGAAGGGAATTTAATGCCGAACGGATCGTCTCTATTAAAACCATTCAAAATAGTATGTCCTTATCCGCTTTCTACGTTAATGACTCCCAGGTTTACGCCGGTATACGGGTGAAATACCTGTTACAATATTATCTAGTTACACCTTTTGGAGAAAGTGGAGAACCGGAAACGGATTAGAAATTATCGATCAGCCAACCAAATCGACGTTTCGTTAAAAAGTTATATAGTCTGTAATTACTGATTGGTAAGGCCGCGCTAGGACGGTTTTCTACATTAATTTCCAGGTAAAACGCATAGACAACCGGGAAAGAAAAAAGTAATTTATTGACTATCAAAACGGAACCAGCGCGCTTCTTCCTATCCATTAATCGAATTATGTGACACGCTTTTTGATTTATAGTAATGGTGGGAAGTAATGGTTGTTTAGAGTAAGTGATGTATTTTTTTTTTTTTTTTGCATTGGAAAAACAAAAAAAATTCTCGATTTAATTATTCTTTAGCCAAACCGATACTCCCATTACGTTTAAACACGCCTAATTTTAGATTTTTCGATAGATCGAAAGCGTCGTGTTTTCTACTGATTAACGACGTTTTCTTGTAGAGTTTCGGTATTTTGTAACCGGAATTTCCGTGTATTTTCGCAGAGTGCGAGTTCTGCTAGTCAACTTAATACTTCCTCCGTTATTCCGATTCATAAATTGTTCTTCCGCACATCTTTTTTTCGGTGGGAGAAAAGTTTTTCCTCGGATTTTAACCTTCATTCGACTGAATGGACGGCCGAGGAGTCGCGGAAAGCTTATTATTGTCCGGATTAAGAGCGATCGATCAAGTTCGGATTAACGAAACAATAACATAATAAGAAGAAAAATTGAATGCGTAATTGTAGGAGAAAAAAAATCGTAAGTACTTAAACTACCTGCCAACTGACATCAGTTAGTCCTATTGCATGTTTTCATTTCTGTCATAAAAAATTAATATATAAAGTTCGAACTTTAAAGTGGAAAATGGAAAAAAGAAGAGAACGATCCGGCCAATATCCGTCTTTCCGTATCGCTGAAAGAAAATCGGAATTACGCTCTCGGCGAAGACAAACAATTCCGTTAATACAGTAGCATCTTATGTTTGCCAATGTAACAAATTCTCACCTTTCTCCCGTTCCGACCGCCATCTTTCCTGACGTAATTCGACTTTCTCCTCCAAAATTCCCGTTCGAAAATGTCGGGAATCGTCGTCACGTTAAATCAGTAATTAACGACATTCTACGTAATGTATTATAGATATATAATACTTTCTCGTGTTACTTTTCGTCACGCTTGTGTTCTTCTGTCGAAGCTGTAGCCGATACTGAAGCTGTCGATAAATTGCCCATTACCACTCGAATATCTACATAGAATAGGCTGGATAGTTGGGTTGGTTAGTAGTGGTCAGTGGAGTTCGAGCCTCTCCATCATCTCTATCAGCTAATCCCACAAAAAATATAATAATTTAAGTAAAAACTAAATTATTATAACTGCTGTTCAAACACAGTTCGGATTCTCGAATAATTCTAACTTCGATTATCGAAAGTTTACTGTTGTTAAAAATGAAAAAGTAGAAATTTCGCTTGTTAGTTTTGTTGGTAATTGAACGAAAATAAATCGATGACGTAAGAGTTTTTATCGTTTAGTATTCGAGTAAAGTCTAGTAAAACAAGCAGATTTGGAAGAACTAAACAGCATGTCTGCTGTTTTCGGATGAGAATTGTTTCAATGGCGCAAAGCCTTTCTTAATGTCACAAAAAGCATCAAGTATTTCTGAAGTTTAGTAGGGCCAATCCGACAAATTTGAACGTCTTCCGCCTTTAAATACAGTAATTAAAAATTGTGTGATGGTGGATCAAAAGATGTGCGTCCAGCCCACTTTTCACGGTAGAGCATCTTACCAAATTTCGCGAAAATTAATTGTTCTAAAGTTATTTTCGCGAAGAGACGTGTCGATCTCAGACTAAAAATGTATCGATCTTAACGAAACTTTAAAATATACCCAATTTTCATCTTCCTAGAAACCGATACAGACGAAGGTTTTTCGGATAAATTTGCGAATCGTAAGTTAAAATATTACCTCAGTAGAAATTTTTGCGCAATATTTTTTTTCCCCCCCAGTTCTTAAAACGGACAGTGAGAGCGAAAACGTACTTTGTCGAAGAAAGATTATGCAAGGGATTTAAAAATCGAATTCCATAGATTTTTTTTTCTTTTTTTTCGTATAGAAGAAGGAATAAATCGGATCGACAACTTCCGCCGTGCGCGACAGAACGAAAAAAAAAAAGGGCGTGATCGGTAAAAACTAGAAAAAGCCGACGTATCCCAAAAAAAAAAAAAAAATAAAAAAAAAAAGGTGCTCCTTCAAATGCTTTTATTTCGTAGAAAAAAAAAAAAAAAAATGGCCGATAGATGAAAAATATCGAAAGTGGTGCATAAAAATTTTTTAATAAGTACAAAATAAAATTTAATATTTTTAGATGGAGTAGAGGAAGAAAACAAAAAACAAACGTCAGCGTACATTTACTAAAACAAAAGGAAAATTATCAAGGTCGAAACGAATAGTAAAACAAAAATTGAATGGCTTTTAAAAGCCATACAATCGATGGAGCGACTGTAAAAACATCGCAGTACTGTATATATATATATATCTATATATCCCAATGCCGAATTTATCCTTTCCAGTTTCACAATTAATCGACAGAATTGTTATTAGTGCATCTCTTAATCTATTATTCTTCCTTCGTTTCCGCTTAAAATGGCACTTAAAATTTTTCCTCTCTTTAAAATGCCGAAATAAATAAACAAATGTAAGATTCGATACCGATCGAATAGGTAGCTCTACACTCCATTACTGATTTTTCCCCCCTCTCTTCGTTTCCATTATGTAGACAGCGTGTCGCTATTAAACGAAATACGGGTATTAATCGGTTTTAGATAGTCGAAGGTTGTTATAGGAGGGATTAAGGACAAACCGCCGACGACAATTAACAGATAAGGTTCCGTATCTGACTGTAAAGTCCTCACCGTCGTCTCTAATTTATAACTCGACGTTCTCCTCAACTTCCATTTTTTTTTAACGGTTAGAAATTTGTTGCTGGCCCCCATCTGGTTGACATCCGCCGCCATTTTTATTTATAGATGACCCGACCGAACATCACTTCCCTTGGAAATACATTCTGAAAAAGTGAAATTCGGTTTTGGCATTTGGTGACATTTGTTTTTTTGGGTCGTCTGACCACCTGATGGTGGGGATTTCGCTTCTCATCTGTATTTATTCATACTATGTTGTATAGTAAACAAGCGACAGATCTGATGTGGAAGACAAATTGACGTACTGGCAGACCTCACTTTTAATTCTTAACAGTTAAAGCTGCATCACTCCCGTTTATCGCCTGGAGAAAACTTGTTACCGAAGGACAACTTTTATTAAATAACGTTGTCCGTCTTAACACGTTTATCCAGGAAAAAAAAAAACAACACGAGAATTAAGTGAGCGGCTCGACTTTAATTATTTTTAATTAAACGATCCGGCTGTTTTTGCCGAAATGTTTAATTAATTTGGAGAAGACACGTCACCGAATGGTCGTGTCTGTGGGGAAAAAGTAAGGGACGTGTTGACCCAATAGGTTTGGGTGGTGGTGATAGTTGGAATAGTCCAATCCGTGTTGTTTGGAGCGCCAAATCGAAGACGGTAGAAGTGAGGAGAGGGTGATCGGTGCACCTTTTTGCCTTCAGTGGAGAATGGAGTGACCGTCCGGCCCGCTAGGTGATACGTAACGGAGGGCGGGTTTATGTAACTGACGTGTTGCAGCACGTGACGGCAGCCGCAGTAAGCTACCTGCTAGCGGTGGGAGAGGACCGTGCCTGTCGTCCCGGCAACACGCCGTGTGGCGGTGCACTCTTCTCGGAAATGAAACCTTCTCTGCCGTTCTCTCGACCTTTAATTAATTCTCCTCGGTTCCGTTGTTAATTTTCGTCCATGTTACGTTGTGGGTAACAGGTTATCTCGTCTGCAGGGTTCCCTGTCTACACCCCACCTGCCCGAAGTCGGGGCTGCCGGGGAAGATCTGAAGATAGGTGAAGACCTACCTGAGATGGAAACGTTCGAAGTGGAATTAATTAAAGATCAGAAAGGTTTAGGTATCACCATCGCCGGATACGTCTGCGAAAAAGGTGGGTAACCCCTTTTTCTTTTTTCTTTTTTTTAATAACGCTCTTGTTTACGTAGACGTCAAAATTTAGCAAATCCTATCATCCGGACAAATGATATATACGTGTTGGGCTGCCGTGTACGCCGCCAAACATGTATATGTGCAAAAAGAATGTAAATATTTGTTGTTTATTTACCGAGGTATTGATTCGAAAGTTGTCCAGTTCCTAACGTCAACTTGCTTATTCTGTGAAAAATATTTTTATCATTATTTCTAAAATTTCCTCTTCCATAATTCTGTTTTCCGTTTTTTTTAATTACAATTAAATTGCATACAAATCTTAATTGCTTTAATGCACAGTAAACGTTTTTTTTAACTGGCTTTTTGTTAAGGTAGCAGTAAAAAAAATTTTTTTTTTATCTTTATAAATCTGGTATTATCATCATGCTAACTATGTATAGCAGTTTTTTTTTTATGCTAATATGCTTGGTAAAAATTTTATATCATTCAAATTTTAAGAAAATATTTTTTAAATTTTTTTGAAATGTTACAAAATGAATTGTTTGCAGTGATTATAAAATATGATTTCTAAGGAAAATTTTTCATTTTTATTGATGATATAATCGTAATGGTATGCATTAAATATTCATGTTTATAATTCTATATAAGTAAGTGATGATATAATTTTGTTTCAGAGTAACTTTTAAGATGTTTAAGTGATGCATCTTGTTTAAGTGAATTAAATTAAATGAACTTGTTTGTTAGTTACTTTAATTTTGTTATCTGTTTATATATTTAAGTGTTGTTTTTCTCAATAAATTTTGAAGAGAATGCATTAAGTAAACAGAATACAATTAATTATTAATGTTATCCATTTACAAAGTTTAAAAAAAAATATTTCAATCTCATTAATGATTTATGATTTGATTATCATTTTATAATTGATGTTAGGATAGATTTATCACTAGTTTTGGTAGTTTTGTTTTGGAGAGTACTCAGGATATGTAAAAATATTTAATAGTGTATTTATTTCTTTGAAACTGTTGGAAATTGATGTTTTTATGTAGTGTATGGTCAGTATGGATTGCATAAAAATTAGCAAGATGATTATTCACAGAAATGTGAGCTAAAACAATAGTTAGAATTTATTCTGTTAGATTCATTTTTGCAGAAATAATATTTAAGTCATCTCTTACAGTATTTAGTTAATAACAGTTAATTACTATGCTAATTTATTGTTTATATATACTCCTGATATATAAGAAAACAAAAATTGACTTTTAAATCCGATAAAATAAAATATTTAGAAGATGAGTAATGCTATATTTTTGTTAAGTTGTCACCTGATAATTGGATTTAATAGAATAAATATTTAAAAGAATGATGTGAAGTATTTTAATGTGCAAAATATATATAATTATAAAGACTGTAGGCATTCTATCACTTTACAAAAAATAAAAAACAGTATAACTCTATGGAGAAAAACACCTTTAATACAAAAGGTTTTTTAAATGCATAATAAAATATATATATTGAAATTTTATTAATAAAAATAAAGATAGTAAAAACTATATCTAGATGTGATCTACAAACTGCAATGTATCAGTACGCATGGACGCACACACACATAGTGCAGTCCTCAACTTATATACATCAGACATATGTAGCTCTATACTTATGTAAAAGATTCTTTGATTAAAAACAAAAATATACTGATTGTAACAAAAATAAGCATTTTTCTTCTAATTACATGTTCATGAAATTAGAAGAAAAATGCTCATTTGAAAATATGTACATGTGTTTTATGGGCTTATTAGATTAGTTTTAATTAAATGAGCCAGGTTTGGATGCAAGCCTCTCTTGGAAAACTGAAGATATGGGATTCTGAATTGAATCAGGATCCTTCAAGATGGTAAGTGACAGTTACCACATGACTTGTGCTTATTCTTTAATAGAACTATTTTAATGTTATTATTTTAGTATCATAAAGATATATCTTGTATTGTATAGGATATGCTTCAACATAAGTTATATTTTGGCTTGCATAAAGTTTCACGGAACAATCCATTTATGTAAGTCTGGGATTGCATGTATATTTTGTATGTGTGTATAATCTGATACATTGCAGTTTGAAGATCATACACAGTATCTTGTATATATGTGTATGTATACAAGATGCTGCTAAAAAGGAATCAGAATTGTTGCTTACTAATGCCTTATTATGATGTATGCCAGCAATATAATATTGTGTTATAAGCTTGTTTTCTGTTTTACAGATCTGTTCTTTTGTTGTAATTAAGTTATGTTTTGATTGAGCTATACCTCTTTAAATTATTTTATTGGTAGAAAAATGATTGATTATAATTTAGAGCAAAGAATTGCTAAATTTCGGATTCAGTGATTATAGGAGATAAATCCTAGGTTTTTTCATTTTATGATCCGCAGACTAAACATCAAAGCATGCAATGATAAGCTTCTTCTCCTCATTTAAAGAAAGAAGGAAAAAATAATAATTTCAAAGATTAAGTCCATGTTTCTCTCATTTTTAGATTGTCATCAAGGATTTGTCCGTTAAATTAGATTGTTAATCAGACATTACATTAAAATCTTAAAGAATACTTAAAGAAAAAATTTGAAAGACCTGTTATAGTTGGACAAATAGTTTTTATAATTTAACAATGCACCATGTTATTTATTTCAGTGGGTGTTTTTTACAAAAAAAAAAAAAATCGGAACAATGGATCACCTGTCTTATTTGCCAGATCTGCTATTCATCATTTTTTCCTATTTCTAAAAATTAAAATTCCCCTCAAATAAAAATAATTTGAGAACTTAGCAGACATGCAAAAGAATAAATTGCAGCAGTTAAATGTATTATTTTCCAAGGACTTCCACTACTGTTTTAATCCTGAAATTGCAAATAGTGCTGCATAGCCATTGCTGGACAACACTTTGAAAGGATATAAACATTGAAATTATTATATTAGGGGAGATTGGGACTAGAAGTAACACAAGTTGATTTGTAACAGCCAATACTTACTTCTAGTTTGATCAAAAATCTTGAAATTTTTTACAAAAAGCTTAATAAAGATTATTTTCTGATGTTGTTTTCTCAATTAGCTGATGCAAATGTGATTGGTTCAATGAAAATGTTTTAAGAATTATATAACTAAAAAAACAGCTTGATTTAAATGTTGTTATAAATAGTAAACAGAGACCAGGTTCGGGAAACAAAATAAAAACACAAAAAACAAGTTTCAAAGCCGAACCGAAAACTTTTTATTTAAAGTACTTTCGGGTTAAAACCTATCATCAGTAAATACACTGATGATGGGTTTTAACCTGAAAGTACTTTAAATAAAAAGTTTTCAGTTCGGCTTTGAAACTTTTTTTTTGTGTTTTTATGTTATTATAAATATATTTCAAAGTTAGTAATTGTTCATGTATAGCAGCCATGTAATAACTTAGAGCAGCATTTCTCAACTGCTGGTCTGGCACCGCGGAGAAATTTGACCGGTCCGCGAAGAACTTATCTTTATATTTAAATACAGGTACCCCTTGGTTTACTCCGGCTCAATTTATGCCGATTCACAATAATGCTGCTGCGCAACTCACCGTTTCGCAGTGTAATTCCCCGATTCTCCCTATGCTAGACTGATTTTCATTTCAGTGTTGACGTATTTACTGAGTCTCAACGTTGTGCATCCGTTAAAGCAAAGATTTTTATTGAATATATTTATTTTTTTTTTTTTTGTTTAATATTGTTGGGTATGTATACAGTGACATTAAATTAATATTTCCGAAAAATGTAAGAGATTCGAAACTTTGAATTTCATTTGTTTTTCTTAAGATTTTTTAATAAAAACATTTCACTTCATTTTATCATAAAATACATTTTAAAAATTAAATTTATAATGCAATGTATTTTGTATTATATTGTATTAATAAGCAAAATTATTTGCTTATTTTTCACTTATGTAGAACCTAACCCTATACCTCACTGTAAATATGGGTTCATTTTACGCCGATTCAATTTGCGCCAGCTTTTGTAGGAACAGAACTGCGACATAAACTGAGGGCTATCTGTACTTATGAATGGTGCTCCTTATATTGGCCTCAGATTTGTTCTTCTCATGCATTCTCAAAACATCCTGGGCATTCATTGGCAATGAAATTTTAATCATTTGTAAATCAAATAGAAAGGCATTTACATATCAAGCTTCACAATTCTCTCTCTATTTTTTAAGGATGGATTTTTTTTGCATCAAAGTATATTATATAAAGAATCAAAGGTAGAGAAATCTGCCTTTTAGTACCATGCTGTGATGGTTAAATTAAAAAAAATTAAGAAATCTTTATGATAATGTGTCTAAAATGTTAGTGCCACTACCATAATGTGCAGATCTGCCAGATACTTTTATATATGTATATTTAGTGCTTTTTTTTTCTGATGGTATGTGCCAGTAGTTTCTGATAAAGGCTCATAAAATTCTTAAAACATTGCCTTGAAGTGCTAAAGGCCCTGCTCCACCTATTGCAAGTTGTAACTTTGCTTTAATCATAACCAATGCATGGTAGGGACATAGTTCACTACTTCCAAGTCCATGAAACAAGAGAGGCCAGGCTGATCCAGTTAGCTTACCAGATAGAAGGTCCTTCTTCCTCAGCCTCCTGTGCATTGTATTAGTATAGCAACTTTTATATCTGAGAACAGCAGTATTAAACATTGCAAATAACTAATCCCAAAAGATCAGAGAAGACAATCCATTTGAAAGTGAGGCTCTCCTGATAGGTTAGCTCACCTGAGACAAAGTTGATGATTGGCCAAGTGCAGCAACATGCAAGTTCTTTGTTTATGCCAGTGGCTCAATAGTACAGGAATACCTCGCTTAGTACGGTTAATTGGTTCATGTAAAATACCGTTTAAATGAATCCGCACTGAGTGAAACATTATTTCTATAGGAAAATAAGTAATTCGTTTCTATCAAATTTTGTTAAAACAAAAAAATTTGTATATTTACCTAATATTAATGAAAAATAATAAAAGAGTGAAAAGTAAAGATAATGGAACACTTTTATTACTTAATGTTTACAAAATGAAAAAGAAAAACATTATTTTTTAACTAGAAAATCAAAGTATTTTGTCTGCCATGAGGCTATCATAAAGACTAAAGGTAAGTTATCTCTGTGAACTGTATCTGCCATAAGCCCCTCTCTCGGCCATCGAGTTTGTACATACGCATGCACTAATCATCGCGCTTGACTAATCAGCACCGTTCATTTTGGTAATATTACAGTGCCCACTGCTTTATAAACTCACTGCTTAATAAAATCACTATTATATGAAGAAATAACAGCACAATTTTTCCTTGGAATCTTTAATAAAATCAGCCACATTATGCAATCAAATCCTTAGGAACGGATTCAAATCAATGCAATACAATCGAAAAATCACCGCTTACAAAAATCATTCATTGCAGGTGCAAAAACAAAATCACTTTTCTAATTGAATTTTTAATTCAAAATTCACAGTTCTTTGGTATTCCAACTGCGGGTGTACAACCAGTCCATCTGAATCACAGAAAATGGGAGAGTATAAAACAATAAAAGCAGTGATTATTAAATGTAATTATTGGCAATAAAAATTTCAGAAATCTGAGTGAAAATACTGTTTTATTGCTTATACTGTACAGTATTTTAGTGGGAACATTTTGGCACAAAATTTTTCTAAACCGCATAATACTGAATCAGTCTGTAGTAATTGAAATTTATTTCTCAAATTATTAACTGTACTATAGCGGGGTCAGTACTGAGTGAAGCCGCACTAAGTGAGGTATTCCTGTATTTGTGTTTATGGTTTGGTATGTGGCTATACAAAAGAAGAAGGAAAAAATTATATTTTCTAATGAATAATATATTTAAAAATTTCAATTAAAAATACATAAAATATAGACTATCCTGCTTATTGATGTATAAATAACTAGATAAATAAACAAACACTAACATAGGAGAGGTTTTAAAATTTACAATATTTATTGTATAATGTTTTCAAACTACTTTTGGGTTTCTTCAATACATAATTATTATAGAATGTTTTTGAACATAGCAAATGGAATACATTTTAAAATGTGTGAATACATTAAAACAAAATTAAGTAAAGTATAATATTAATTGAGATAATCATAAAGATTTTTATATAAAAAATTAATATAAATTAGTATATAATTATAACCTATCTATAAGATTTTTTAATGATTAGGTTTAAATAGATGATAGTCTAGATATATTATAGATTACTTAAAACACATCATTGTCAAGACATTGATCATTCAACTTCGATAGCTTCCATAATGGATATTCCAAATGGAGTTTTACAGAATTTTAGTATATGAGCTTGTTCCAATTTATAGAGATGTCGCCTTCATATTCTTTGATTGATAAAACTTTTTGAAAGTTTTCAGATTTTTATATTAGCCTTACGTTCATTTAATCTAGTAGAGAGATTTGTTTTGGTTCTTCTTATGTACTATTTGTGCCTTTGATGGATATGATTATAAATTGGTATTGGTATGTTATAAATTGGTCTGGTATGATATAAATATCTGATTTTTGCATTTTTTTAATTGAATCCTTATCATTCTGTAATATGGAGAATATAATTGCATTTCTTTTGTATATGATTTTTTGTTGTTGATGTGCTCTAGGTATGCATTTCATTAAACTTTTTGTGGCCCAGTCATAATTTATCATATATTTATTGTTGGAATTGTTGAGAATTCAAAATTACTGTTTGATGCTGTATATGCCATTGCTCGTTGCTAGATTTTAATATTTGTCATAGATTCCTTTCATTGTTTTATAATTATAGTCATGTTTGTATCCTTTTATCATTATTGCATTGAATTCTTTATTTTTATCATTTTAGCTCATACAATGTGTAAAAATTCTGTTAAATAGAACTCTAAAGGCTGCCAATTTACATGCCATTGAAACTAGTGATCAATATGGTATTATAATAGGCAAATAAGTAGATTTTTGTATAAATAGTTGTCAAATAGTCAGCATTAGATATAATGACTTGTATAACAAGTATAACAGTCAGTTTCCACTCTCTTGAGGGCATGTTCAGTAATTTAATTTTTAAATAATGAAAAATCAAGTGAGAAGAGTATAGAAAAATATAACAGAGAGAGAAAGAATTCTTCCAGAATTGTTGCAGGTCATTAGCAGCAGAAAGAGAAAACTCTTTAGTTGTGCATATGATATGTAAATTAGATAGGGGATGAATTCTACACTCTTGAAAAGCAATAAATATTGTTCATCTACAGGAACGAATAATATTTACTGCTTTTTATCTCTTAACAAGCATAATATATTTTGCATAAATATCAGAATGGCATGTGTAAACAATATGTTAGCAATGAAATTTAATGGCTCACTGCAGATTAAAAGAAGGTATGGAAACTCCCAAGAGTGTGTTAATGCACCCTGACATTCAAAAAATATTTTTTGAAAAAACTATAATTTAAATCACAGTTGTATCAACAAAGATTAACTCTAGGATTGAATTTTCAATTATATGCTGCCATTAAGCTGAATCAAACCTATTATCGAAGGTTCTTAATTTACACTGCTTGTACAAAATCTATACTTACAATTTCAGCTCTTTAAGCAGGAAAATG
>WUQG02452319.1:0-12853 GCA_011317285.2 Androctonus mauritanicus | reverse complement strand
TACTAAATAGTTACAAAGCAGTTACGTATAAATATTTTTATGGAATTGACCTGCAATTGGCCTGTTAACACAGGGCAAGATAGGTCAACATTCATATATTTTTATATTTTTATTTATAGAGGTTAGGTTTTCTGAGACTTCACACTACATAAATTGGTGATTTCTGAAAGAATAATTTTATTATCATGAAACTTTTATTAATTAGTGTATATTCAAATTATTTATTGTTGTTATGAATTTGCATCATATATTTTTCATAATAATTTAAATTATTGGAGGGGAAAAAATTAATGAATATTAGTATTTTTATGTCTTATTTTTAAAATGCATGTATTTAATACAACACTTTATATTAACAACTAAATACAATTCTAATGGAAAGTAATATTATACAAATATTTGACTGATTCAAATTTGGAATTTTATGTATTATTGAAGTAGCTAAAAGGATTATCATATGAGTCTCTCAGAAGCCAAACCGATTGCCTCCACTTTAAGTTTCTCAAATTTAGCACTTGAGCACAATTTTACTAATCATGTGATTTGGTACTAAATTTGAGAACTTTACAGAGAGTGATTAATCAGTTTGACTTATGAAAGATCCATATGACATTTAGACAATTATTTATTAATTTGAAAAAATAAACAAACAACCATCTAAATTAATTTATCTAATATCTTCACGTTTTATTAAAAATTCTATTTATAATTCTATTTATGTATGGCATTTTTTGCCAGAATGGGTAATATATATACACATTTTGTTCCAAGTTAATTCTTCTATCCAAGTCACAAGGAACTATATATGCAAGAGGATAATATGTTATATGAGAAAAATATCATAATTTAATTAATTTTGTTATTATTATACATGAATTTTAAATGTCTTGTAAAAAATTTATCATGATATATTTTTATGCTAAACTTTTCCAAAAAACTTTTCAGCTAAAACTAATGTTAAAAAATACTCAGTTGAATTAAAAATACATTTCATAATAAAACTATTAATACTAACCTGTCAACAGCCACAACAACACTTTGAGAACTTGTTTCACCCATTGATTCTTGTAAACTTGCTATTTTTTTTTGATCCAACATCAATCCACCTCGAGATACTGAAAATTGTAAATTTTTATGTAAGAATTTTTAAAACTTTGTTAAAATATTTCAATAAAAGATAATATAAAATACAATAGAATATACTCATTTCACAATATCAATAATTTAGATGAACTTAAATTAATTATATGACTGACTTATATTAATAAAATTTTTTCATATCTGATAATCTTTGAAACTGGGAATTTGGTGAATATTCAAATTTTCTGAAGAGAGATATATTTCTAAATGCATAACAGTGAAATAAAACATAATTATAAATAGTCCTCAATTTACAAAGGGGCTTGATTCAAACACCAACATTGTAAGTTGAAGTGATCAAAAGTTGGAAATGCCTAAATCTATGGATTTAGTATTACAAATATTTAATACAATATTATACATTATCATAATAAAGTTAAACAAAAACTATAGAAACCAGACACAAAAAGGATGTAGTTGGCACAGAGAACATTGTGCATGGATTCATACATATGTGAATTACATTGACCAATCATAAGTTGATATCATAAACTGAAGACTACCTGTATATAGTTAGAAAAATAGAATCCACTTAGCTTTAAACAGAAAAAGGTAATTAAATTTACAAAAATATTTCCAAATTTTTAATCAATATCAATTTGTATTATTTAGGAATTTACAAAATTTGAATCTTAGAAATTATTTTCGTTAAATGGTTGTTATAGAATTATAATCTACACTATACAAAAGAAACAACTGTTGTTGTTGTTATCATATAACTATATACATAAAATATAGTTATATGATGATGATAATATGAAGTCTCAAGTGCTATCATAGCAGATACAATATTTTTTATTCACATTTTTTATCTACATAAAATGTTTTTGGTCTACATAGGGCTATCTTCAGTATACTTTCAGTATATAGAACAATTTTTAAATAAATTTATTTCTTATTGAATTCAAATAGTAATTTCAAGATTATAAATAAATGCATTAGAATATTTTTTAACAGATTCAAATTAAAAATTGAAAACACATTCTTCAAATTCTTCATTAAATTACATGTAATTTTAACGTAGAGTAAAAAAAAAAACATATTTACAATACACAAACTATTTATATTAACTCAGCAGATATTGAATTAATGTAAATAACTTATGTAAATAATACATATAATTATATTTTCTATTTATTATCTATGGCATAATTATTAGTATAAAGTGCCAATTCCACTCTACATTAAATAGAAAGGAATTGGCACTTTATGATTTGAAAAATACATTTTTGATTTTTAATTAAAATTTGTTAAAAAATACTCTACTGTATTTATTTTTAATTTTGAAATTGATCTTTGAGTTCATTAAGAAATGAATTTGTTTAAAAAAACATTTTATATTGTGAAATCCAGGAAGCTCCCATCTCCCTTTTTCTTCTTTTTATTTTATGTTAATGTCATATTTTTAATAATTATATCATATGATGTATAAGTTTTCTTTGCATTTCACTCACTTTCAAAAAAATATACTTCTTTGTATTATTTTATATAGCCTCATACTTTATATGGTTACTAAAATATACTCATACTAATTGTATTGTTAAAACCTGAAAAAAAAAAAAAAAAAAAAGAGACTGTCAAATTCTTTCCATTGGGAAACTGAAATACACAATACTCCCATCTGAATCAACATATCCATGCACTACTTACAGAGGGAACTTCTTTTGTCAATGCTTCAAGTTATCATTTGCTGTAAAAAATAAAAAAGACTGACCATCTCTGATCTGAGACCAGGTGGTGAATACCTGAAATCCTGCAAAAATTCCACAATCGGGTATAAATATGACAATGGCTGACAGAAGTGGAGAGAGTAAACAGACACAGCAGGAGTCCTCAGAGGAAAGTAACAGCTCTCAGATACTGAGAAAAAACAGCTGGGAAAAGTCAATCTCAGTCCTTACTCCCTTTCCTTGCTGGAAAAAAAAGCAAGAAAAGAGAATAAGAACTGAGATTGACACTATCAATTTCAACGTAAAAAAATCTCACCTCCCAGGTAAGTCTTCCATGGGCTGTACTACTGCACATTTTGGGATCTGCTCCTTTCTCCTTTGTTTTATACACAAAAAATTAAGGGTCTTATTTTTAGTAACTGTATTCTGTTCTTTTTCTTTTTTTAATAAACACTTGTTCTGTTATAGAAAAGTGTGTAATGCCCATTTTTCTCCTATCCTTAATCTCCCTTCTATTTCCAGACTACCACAGTCCAAGCATCTAATTGTTTACAGTGTTGCAGCAACACACAAATATTACTCCTGGTGTCAGAAGCTGATATAAGAATCCTTAGTAGTTCAAGACTTCATAATTTACTGGGAGTGCACCAAAAATTGCCTTATGCTGATCAAAAATATTTCACATAAATAAAAAATATGAATAAAAATATTGTTTTTATAATAATATTTAAGATTTTGTGATATTTAATGTAAACTTTAGCAGATGTTTTTCTTAAGATAATATCTTTTTACCTTCCCTATCCAACATATTCTCTCTTATCATTAATGGCTATTTATATTAGATCAATTTTTTGCATAATATTTACGATCTTAATTTTATGCTTTCACTTATTATAATTTAGTGTCATTTAAAAATTTTTAGATTCTAAAAAATAAATAATATCTAATCAAAAACCTCTAATATATAAAAAAAATAAGCTAAAAATAATAAGAAATTGGAATATTTGTTAAAATTTAAATATTGCTATTTGGTTGTTTGATTGATTTAAGAAAATAAAGTAAAACTGTTAATCAAATAAGCACATCTAAATTGTAAAAAATATCCTGATTTCTTATTACTGTATTTCACTTTTATTAAGCATTACATGTTTTTGATTGGATATTATTTATTGTTTGATTAAAACTGTTTTTCTAAGAAAGACATTCTAACACATCATTAAATATGCTTTATCTTTAATCCAATTGAATCAAAACTTTTAGATACACTAAATAATAAGAAAATATGATATATCTAAACACCAAATTTAGATATATCATAAAAAATTGATTGAATAACACAACCTGTAGAAGTATTTGCAAAGAAAAGAATCACATTCTATACTCCTTAACTTTACTCAATTGGGCCAAAATTTTTACAAGATTTCAAATGAGCTATGATACTTATATTTTAAATCTGATAAAAAGCAATTAAACAATAAAATCAATAGGGGTGTTTATAGAAGAAGGCTCTACCATATCCTTTCTTTATTATTATTTTGTATTAAAATTTTCAGAAGACCTTAAAATAACCTAAGAAATAGTTATATTCCAGATTTTATCAAAATCATAGAAAATCCAATCCATAGAAATATCTGCAGATGAGGAAAAGAAGATATATAAATATTTATTTGCTTTACATTTTATATATATATGTATTTTGCTGTTTTCAAACTGCTCTAGTTCCTTTATTAATTTGATTTTAAACTATAAATTTTGCAACCTATGTTCTATTGAATATTTTCTCAATAAATGTCGTAAATATCAGATTATCTAACTTAAAATAAAAGTAAATTGAATTTCAGCCAAAATGATTCCTGTAAAAAGATAGTGACAACTGTACTTACCTTAGAATTGTTGTTGTTCATTAAGATGCATAACAGTGACTCTAAGCTAAATATAGTATTAATGATCTAAAAAGAATTGACCAGATCTGACAAATCAATTTGAACAAAACAGACAACATGGGAATATTTTCTGAAGAAAAATTAGATGTTATTTTAAATTCATAAAATATTTTTCTTTCCTTCTTTTTATATGAGATTTTAAAATCTGATTCATCAGCTTGCAATAGATGTATTTTAACAAATTACTTAAATTATCATCCTAAAAAAATTTTTTAGGATGATATTGATTGATTTGATAGGATGATATGCTATTAGACTTTTCCATATGGTAGAAGAGATTTCTTGTAACTTTCTTCCCAGATCTCTGATTAAGCAAGAAATGATATTTTCTTCTAACATAGTGAATACCATAAAAATAGACTAATAGCTGAATGTCAGTCTTTCTCCTGCTAGCTAAGAAATCAAAAGGTGATTGCATTACCATACAGCTATTTGTGTTCTTTCATACGGGAAACATATCTTTATGAAAAAAAATCTGAAATTTTCAATTCATCAAAGTTTATAGATGAACATTATATTAAAATCTAAAGGTATTGAACTTAATTCTATTTTATTAATCCCCCAACAAAGGAATTTTAATGACTTAAAATAATTTGGATTAATGATATTGCTACTCTGAATTAACAAATAAATTAATAATTAAACTAAGAGTTGTGTCATCTATAATTTAATAACTGAATTAAAATTTTTATTAATTTATCTGAAGAAATTATTTCTATTGACTGAGCCTGATGTCTATAATTATTATTTTGAATTTATAATTTATGTCTGAAAAATCAATCTACCAAGTGACCTCAATAGTCTAGTAATTAGGCCATCAGATATTAGGCTGAGGCAAATTTTTTCTTTAGATAAATAAGTTAAAATTATATTTCAATTATTAAATCATAGATGGCACCAATATTAGTTTAATTATTAGTTTATTTGTTAATTCAGAGATGTGTCATCTCTGAATTAATAAATAAACTAATGACACCACATTAGTCAAAATTATTTCATATGATTAAAATTCTATTACAATCAAGGGATAATAAGGCAGAAATAGGTTCAGTTTACAAATGAAATTTATAAATGTTCTTTGTTATTTGAATGTTTTTTAAACAAATGACTATTTTGAGAAGATTATTGGATGGATGAAGTAGGACAATTCCTTTATATTTTGTTTTTGTTTTTTTCGTTTTTTTTCATTACAGTTTTTCAATTTGGGCACAACAATGATTTAATTTTTTTCATTTTCTAACATTATAGCATTGCTTCTCAGAAATGGCTGGATAGATTGTTGAAGAAAGAATTATTTTGAGTCACTAGAAAAACAGCTTTCTATATGTTTAGGAATTATATCTGTTGCCAATAGATAAATCACTTAATGAATAGTTTAGTTTGTAAAAATATTAGAATATTTTGTATTTTTCAAATTAAATGAGTATTTAGAAATTTGAGAAGTTCACTATTAGAATTTGAAAACGATAACACATTATAACTAAAAATACTTAAAATTATCTTACATTCTGCTGGATCTGAAGCAAGTCCACCACCATCGCTGGATGCAGATTGGCCACTATTTAAATAACGTGGTTTTACACCAGTTCCTATTAACTGAGCCAATTCTAATTGAGAAATGCATCTCAAAATCTATTAAAATTTAAAAATTATTACATAAATTTTAATGTAATACAAATAAAAAATTAAAATAACAATACTAACCTCTAACCATGATTTTCCAAGGTAATTTCCATCTGTATGAGCAACAGTAATGAGAGTTTTAATTGTATCAATATTTTTAGCTTTCATTTCAGTAATAGGAGAATTAGCTGTAAGCAAGGTGAAACGAGCCAATGCTTGTACATAAGCATCACGTTCTAACTATAAAAAGTGTATACTTTATTCTTATTATAATTTAAATTTTATTGAATAGTAAATATAGATATTCCATGGTTTATGTAAATAAATAAGTTTTTATATAAACTCAATTTTATAAGTCAGAAAAATAACTTTTTAACAAAAATTCTACTGACTGCTTAATTTATTATTTCATGAAATTAAGGCATGATATTATTTCTTGAATAAATGTGATAAATACTGTATTGCATGATATATCAGTAATATGATTAATAAATATGCTAATAAATAAGTCAGAAAATCTAAACTTTTTAATGTTATAAACCAATACTTTATATTGTGCTGTTATTATTAATTTGAACCTTATTTTTATTTATTAAAAAATACAAATTTTATTAGGAATGGAAATAACAATAATAATATAATCAATCTCAATTTTTTTTTATGGAATTTATGATAACGGGTCTACATTTTACAATAATAGATTAAAATCTATGCATTTATTTTATATTAAAGTAATAATATTTATATTATTTTCATTTTCATTTGTTTTTCCATTGATTTTATAAAATATCAGCCACGATACATGACAATATTAGAGAATTTCTGTGAACCCATAATACAATTTAAATATCAACTCTTACATCATAATGGCACCCTAGCTAGTTTATTATAAATAAAATTATTATAATTTATTATTTATTGATACTTAGAAATTTATCCATTGGTTCTTTGTGCCTAATTTTAACATTGATTTATCCAACATATACTATCATAATGATATTATTGCAAAGATGACAAATTAATAGTGAAGTCATACATTAATGCTATTTTGTGACATCTCTTTTTATTTATTTAAAAAAGAAGAAAAGAAAAAAATCAGATACTGTTTTTCATTAAAAAATAAAATGCTAATAGTACCAGACATTATTCCAGGAATTGTTTTCGGACAATAACAATGTCAGAGTGACATCAATATATTGATAAAAAATGTTGGCACCACTCACTTTTCCATCATAGTAATATTATACAATAATAATATCAGTGACATCATCAATTGTTGTGTAATGATGACATTATGTTGGTGCAACTATATCATCTTGATTAATCAACAAAAGTTTGAAAACTTTATAAATATGTATTTTTGCTGAAACTCTAAAATACCCACCCTTGAAGTGGTCTTGACCTAGAGTCCTAGAGTATCCTATGTTACCCATGATGTCAAAGGAAATCACTATGAAATTTCGGTCCCAACTGTGCAAATGATGTGGAATGCATGTGGGAGACAGAGAGACAGAAATCAAACATTGCATTTTATATTGATATATACAAAACTTTGGGATAAGCTAACTTGCTTGTTTTCAAACTCAGTCCAATACGTGACATACTGCTTATAGTTTATTTTTTACTTTTATTTTTTCTTAAACTAGTATTTGTATATATGTGATTTTGTTATTACTCTATTTTAATTTAAATTTAAGAATCTCCATGCAACCGACGTTTTAGTTACGTTCTAATGTTCTTTTATGTTATCTTAAATTTTTTTAAGTTCTTCGGTCGTATACTTGTACTGATGAGGGACCACTCATAGGTCTGAAAACGTTTTACAAATAAAACTGTGGTTATTACTTGCATACTGTGCTGTTTACTGGACTGATATATACAAATTTATAATATTTCAAAAAAATAGCTTAATAAAATATTTTATGCATCATCAAAAATACTAAAAATTATAAACATAATATTATTATTAGTGAAAACATTTAAAATTTTTTGAAATAGCATTTTTATATAGGATTTCTGCACGTTTAGCCAAAAAATTTATTTTTTTGTGAGAAGTAACCACAAGGGAGTCAGCTGAATAGAATATCTTGTTTATTGCATTACTACTTTATATGCATCTACAAGGAACTATTTATTCAAGCTTATAAATGCAATGCATATATGTTCTATACTGCAAAAAAATATGGGAAATATTTTATAGAAAGTCAAATTTAAGGAAGTCAGATTTATATAAACCAGGGAATACTTGTACTCTTACATGCTAATTTACAATTCAATTATATTTTCTTGCATAAATATAATTTATAAATCAGAGAAAAACAAACAAACTTTAATTGCAAGAAATTTTTAACACAATATACTTATTAAAAAATTTTGACAATAATTTTACAGTTGATTTTAATAAAAACATTCTGATGCCAGATCAGATAGGCTTACAGTCAATTATCAAAATTCCTTGTGGATATAATGACTTTATATAACATTTTGTAGCAGTAGACACAAATTTAAAACATTTTGTTTACACAAGAATCAGGTTTGTAACTTAGAATTTTCAGATGAAAAGTTATTCCTTTTTAATGAATTCAGTGATTGTCTATAGTTTTTTAAAATAAGTATTCAAAACATCTTTATTATTTATATGTTTATGGAAAATCAAATTATTTTATATCAAATGTAACAAATAAGGGGAATTCATAATCAATGATTAATGCAGGTCAAATAATAGTTAACCTTATCTGATATTACTAATATTAATTATATAATTCATTTGAAATAAAAAATTTTTTACCTAATTAGTATATCATTTAATATTATCCTAATTATTCTTATGGAAGAGAGAAATTTTATTCAAATTAGTCAAAATTAAATTTAAATTATTATTAAATTATTAATTATTAGATGGTCCTACATTATTCAAATCTAATTACCAAAATTACAATCATTCTATATTAATTCCACAAGATATTGTTTGACTTACTTTGATCATTGTACAATAGATTCCCAACTTACAAGGTGTGATAAAAAATATGGTGAATAAATTTTTATACCAGCAACTGCTGACACTATGTCCATTTGAAGTAATAAGTCCAATAATCTGATCTGTTGAGATAGTCAGCATCAAGTTTGAACAAGTTGTGACTTGTTAGTCAGCTTCTAGAGCTGGAAGAGTGAGGTCGTGTTTACCATGTCTGTTGCACATCATGGATTTCGAACAATGATTTAACATTAAGTTTTGTTTTAAGTTGCAAAAAAATGTCAAAGCTCATGAAATGTTAAAATCAGTGTATGGTGATAATGTGGTGGCTCTGAAGACTGTTTACAAGTGGTATGAGTGATTTAAAAGTGGAAATGAGTAGGTTGAAGACAAGCAACAGTCAGGACGTCCTTTGACCATAAAAAACAGATGAAAATGCACAAAAAATGGCAAAAATGATTCATTCAAACAGGTGATTGACTATTTGAGAACTTACCAAAAAACTGAACATCTCATAGGGGTCCGTGCAAAGCATTTCAACTGATAATTTGCAAATGAGACGAGCAAATGCGAAATTTGTTCCCAGACATTTTGACTGGTGATCAGAAGGAAAATCATGCATCAGTTTGATGGAATTGAAGGATTGTCTTGATGCAGATCCAGACTTCATGGCCAAAATTATAACCAGAGATGAAAGTTGAGTGTATGGCTATGACCCTGAGATGAAAATTCAGAGTTCCCAATGGAAAACGAATAGCTTTCCTCATCCTAAGAAGGCATGTCAGTCAAAGTCAAATGTCAAGGTCATGTTCATTGTTTTTTTGATAGTGAGGGCATAGTGTGATCAGAATTCATTCCAAGGGGAACAACTGTAAACTCTGAATATTACAAGGGCTTACTGCAACATTTGCAAAATGATGTATGGAGAAAGAGACCAGAAAAATGGGCGAATGGCTTCCTCCTTCATCACGACAATGCGCCATGCCACACCTCGCTTCTGATCCACAAGTTTTTGCCCGAAAAAAGGTTCCTGTCTGTCCATATCCACCTTACTCTCTGGATTTAACACCATGCGACTTCTGGCTCTTCCCAAAAATAAAAATAGTACTAAAAGGAAAATGTTTTGACACCATTCCCGACACAGAGAGGGCCACGACGGAGCATCTGAATGCCCTTCCGAAAGAAGCCTTCTAAAAATGCTTCCAATCGTAGAATCAATGTCCGGATAAGTGCATCGCTAGCCAAAGAGAGTACATTGAAGGAGATTAATTCAAATTTGACATAAGCTTATTATTTTATTCGTAATAAAATTATTCACAGTATTTTTTGACCACATCTCGTATATATTGATACATTTTCTTAAACAGAACAAGTTGCTATTTTGTTTTCTTTTAAGAAATCACTGTATTTACTAAGTGCACACCATTTAAATTGCAGTCTATATTGAAGTTTTCCCTCTGTTGTTGCGTTGTAATTAATTACTGTCCCAAACCTTCGTGTCGGGTGGTTAGTCATTTACTATCTTGAAGTCTTAGTCAAGCTTGCTGGGTCCAATTCTTCAATCTTCTGGTTTTCCTGATCAAGTGTTCATCGGCTTGTGGCAGGCTATAAATTAGATGTCAGCATATATCCCAAATGTAATTTGACGGAATAAATATTAACTATAACTATCTTAATGCTATAAAACATGAATTAGGCAAAGATTTGCTCGTACGTTTAGCAAGATGAACGAAGTTTTATATATATATAATGAAGTCCAATTCCGAGCCCTATAATTTCAATTCTTTTCAAGAGAAGTTCATGCCCTGCTCCTTCAACACGTTCTTCAGTCTTTCGATTGATCCTTTCGTGAATATTGTCCAGTTCGTGATATCACCTGTAAATGTTGCTGCTGCAATTATTTTTCTCGTGTGATTTGATGGCAGTATCCAAATCAAGCAACTACCAGAATATTTCTATTAATTTATTTCTAAGTTACACAAGAAAGCATTATAGTATGCCCCGTAAAAGAGAAAATTGCATTTAATAACAGTATTAGATTATTAAGAAGTGTAAATTATAATATCTAATGTCAAACTAGGAATGATTTTGTAGTTTTGCTGATTCTGTAATAATAATAATAATAATAATAATGTACAATCGATTTTTATATATACATAGATATGATAATGGAACATGGAATTTTATGTTGTGTTATGTTATGTCCAATATAACTTTGCGCATTTTATTACTAATATGTATTACTAGTTTGTAAGTTGCAAAATCAAAAGTTTTCCAAAACCTGTTCCGGTTCCATTTGGCAGATTGATTTATTTTTACTTAACGGTTAGGAACTGAATAGAATTATCACTACTTTAGTTCTGTCCGAGTAATAAAATATTTATCTGTTATTTCGAACTGATTAGACTAGTCAATTCCAAAGTTTAATCTTGTCCAAGTAACAGATAAATATTTTATCTGTTACTTGGACAAGATTGGGCTAGCCAGTTCCAGTTCCAAACTAACACTTGAAAATTTTATCATTGGAATTACTTTGGAACTAGATAGGCATGTCAGTTTCAATCTAACATTGCCTATTCTTATCACTGAAGGTCAATTCCAAAGTAAGGAGTAAGAGTGTTTTTGTCACTGGAGGACCAATTTCAAAGTAAGAGAAGAATATTTATATCGTTGGAGTCAATTCCATTTTATGTTTTTGGTGTTGACAAACCAAGCAATGATATATTATTTCCGTAAAGATAATTCGATAGAAGATCTGCAGTCCTGATCAAAGGATAAATATATATTATTTAACCATTATAATCAGCACTTTCCAATCAATTATGTGGATCAAATCCGGATCGATAAAAATATATCTCTTACTTTGGAATTGCCTCGTCAGCGATCAAAAACACTCATCTGTTAGTACTACACTGATCGACTGTGTCTCACCTGCTAGCGATGCGATACTATCAGTGCTACACTTCGCAATGTTATGCTATGAGCGACAACATAGCTGATAGAGCACATCGAGATTTCTTTTAGAGAATGATACTTTTAAATTTAACTTAGTTTATCTCCAATATGCTTATTATAATAATTTTTGTCCCACATATTCTTTTGTTGCACTTCAATTATTAGGGATTCTCTATCGATAGCCATGCTTGTTGCTTCAAAAACAAATTGCTTTGTCTTTCAGCTACAGAAAACAGCATTACAATACACATTTGGGACTATTCGAGGTTATGCATATGGTTTGTTTTCTAATGCTTGTAGTATGGCATCGCTAGCAGAAGGGGCGCGGTCTTAGATTGAAGAGTATGTACTGCTTAATATACTCTCTAAAGCAGTTGTTCTTAATCTTTTTCAAGCCACGGAATACATTTAAAAATAAAAAAACCTTTCCGGAACACCAGAATTACTAATGTTTTTATAAGGCTATACAGCGTGATTTTGACATAATCTGCCAAACGAAACGGGTGGATAGAACAGCTCATGGGGAGCAAAAAAAACCGTATCAACCA
>WUQG02452308.1:0-12854 GCA_011317285.2 Androctonus mauritanicus | reverse complement strand
AATTAATTAATTTAATTAATTTTACTGCGCAGGTGGCGAGCCGATTAGATCGGCAGCTGGCTGTTCTACGGTTAATTGTTTAATTTTCGAATTTAAATAATTTTTTTTATATAAAAAATTTAATAATTATAAAATAATCATTTGCATTAAACTTTATAAAAAGTTTTAATGCTTATTAAAATTTATGAAAATAATTCTTTTTTCATATTAAAATTTTAGCTGAAATCTACAGAATTTAACAAATTAAATAAAGAAAGATGGGAAAGTTTATTTCTTTCCTATAATCATTTCAATTAATTCTAGAAAAATTTATTTTTTATATTAAAATTTAAAAACATAAATGTTAAAAAAAATAATTAGAATAGAAAAATGCAAGCACTTCATGATTTATGCTAATAATCCAAATTGAAAGCTGTTACATTAAACAACTAAAGCCTGTATTTTGTTTTATTATTGCACATAATACAACAAATGAATCCTGATTCATTTGTTATAGTGTATGCAATAAAAGAACTGGGTAATTTATATATATTATCCGTTGTTGATAAGTTATAAAGTAGTATGCAGTATGTTTTTATGATTTACCTTATATTAATTTTCTATATCTGAAAAACTTTTATTGAATAAGGAACATTTATGTAAAGTTAAATTTCTAGAAATTTAAATCATATGATTATGTAAATCACAGAGTGCCTGTATTTAGAAAATAAAGCTTTTCGTGTAACAATGCTTGATTAATGAATTTTTTTAGATAACTAATTATTGTATAGTAAATAACATTAATTAAATAAAACTGAGAAAATATTTGACATATTTAATTGATATTAATCATATTCACATTTATAGAATTCATTCAAATAATCAGCTATAGCAACAACTGTTAATATAACAACATAATCTTTGACTGAGATGAATTAATTAATGAACTAATAAAAATATTATTTCAGTTATTAAGAGAATGATTTTTAAAAATCTTATTTATTACAAGTTTTCAGATTTTAACTCGACAACTATGAAAATTTAAACATTCATCATTATTAGGATGTCATTATCAAATAGTGTCTCCAAAAGAATAAATTGATAATTTAATTGATGATTAATTTTATTTCAAGATATTATCTGATTTTGATTTCAGATGATATCATATCTATTAGTATAATTCCTATAATTTTATAAAAACAATTGTACAATGTTATGATCATCTGTGTTTAATGATTTTATTTGCAAGAAAAAGCTGTATGAGAATAAAAATATTTTTAAAGTTTCATTCTTTTGATTTTTTGAGTGTATATTGATTCTTCTTTGTATAAAAACTCTGCAAATAAGAATAAATGAAATATAGTTAAGTATTGCAAATTTATCCAGTATCAAATAATCAAAATTACAAAAAGTTGGAATGAAAAATTATTGCATCATTTCCAGTATAATCAAGCTGCTGTTTTATAAAAAATCTAACAAATATCAGTATTCAATTCAGAAATTTATTTAATTTTTAAAACATTTTTGGCCTACAGTGAAACCATCATCAATATAAAAACTTAAGATTAATATTTAAAGTTCCATTCTAGAACAATTTAAAATCATTAAATAACGAAAATATAAATAAACTGTAAATATCTAATGAATAGCAGCTGCTAGTGCTGATATTTGTTAGATTTTATTGCATCATATTAGAAATATAATTTACTGAGATTTTTAATAAATTCTTAACTTTTGAAATAGTTAATTTCTTATTTTTGTTTTAAGTTTGATTATAATGTGAATAATAAAGATTTGATATGTTCTAAAATAGTTATATATTTAAGTTACCATAATTTTGTTATGTAGAGGAATTTAATCATTTTATTTGGTGCATTTGAAATACTTGTTGCAAATTTAAGTTATGACAATCTTGTTTGTTACAGTAAAAAAATTAAGTTTTTCTCCCCTTAAAAAGTAATTGCAAATTGATAATTTTATTATAATGCATATATTTTTAGAATTCATTAATTTCATAGATAATAACGAATATAGAAAATCTATGAAGGATCTTTAACCTGATAGACTGTTGATTGATATTTTTTAGTGAGCATGATGAATCTAATTCTCTAATGGAATCTTTCATCTAGTAAGAAAATAGTTATTACATATTTAAAAGCACATTATTATTATTATTATTAATTTATTCATCATCAGATTATCATCTCTAATAATAAATTTTTATTAAAATAGTTAAAATATTTTGGTGTTCATGAATAATGGAATTCCTCTAATGAAAAAATAATGATTTAAATATAGACAGTATTTGAAAAAAAAATCTTAAACTGAGAACTAAGTATCAAAAAAATCAAAATTATGAATACTAATTGCAATAAATAAATGCTAAACATTCCATGATTTTACTTTCACATTAAATAATTTTCATTCCTAGATTGTGCCTAAGGCAGTAATTCATCTGTATTGTAGTTTATTGTCTATAATAAAGAAGAATAAAAATTCTTTAACATTTATATGACAAATGATTTCTTTATTATTATAATTTGATATTTAAAGACCATGTTTTCATTTCTTTAGATAAATAAATCATTTTTTAAATCATAAACTATTGATTTTATTCATCTTTATTTAATTTTATTATGATCAAATTTCATTGTTGAGTACAGAACTCATTTTTAATATTATGCTTAGAAGAAATTGATTCTTGATTTATGAATTCTTACTTTGCAAGTGCACTCCAAGGACGAATTACTTGTAAAGTCAGGAACTCCCTATATATAACTATTTTAAACACATTAAAACTTAATCATTCCAATCCTAATAATTTAAAATTTACAAAATCAGAAATCAAATATATTTGAAGATTAAGAATATTTCAAAAATCATCTGTGAAATGAAAGCTGTGCATTCTGTGCTAGCATGTTGAATTGAATTTGAGATAAATTACAAAATTTTTCTATTACAACAAAATTTTTTTTAATTAACATATAAAATTTATTTAATTAATTAAATATATTTGTCGTCTATCATGTATTAATATATAATATATATACTATATATAAAATACAATATTATAAATTATATATTCATGTATATTTTAATATCAGTAACTATTTAATAATAATAAATATATTATCTGAAAATGAGAAAAAGGCAATGTTCTGTATTTCAGGTAGTCTTACCTTGCAGTATTTATTATACAATTCCATATAAAATTAGAATTATTAAAAAATTTATGAGGTCTGGGGCCTCGTCTAAAATTCTGACCCCGCACCCTGTCTTGCTCACTCTTTCTTGTCGTGTAAATCTTCAAGTGCATGTGCACTTCCCTGACCTCCAACCACCGCTGAAAAGACTGCAGCTTCAATAACAAACTCCATTGTCCTCTACTATTATTTATTATTATCCAAACTTTACTTATAGGTAAATCAATAATCAAAACAATTACAATCAAATTCCAATCACTGGCAGCCAAACAGCCTCTACAACTAAAACCATAAGTCGTCTCCACATTCCTTGTTCTTTTTAAAAACACAGTTCACCAATACAGACAAATATCACAATCCACTAACATGCCCATGACCTGGCAATCCACAAAAGCAGAGGCTCTGACCCATGCCATCTCCCAGTACTTCTTATATCATCCATCCAAATTAGCATAAGTTAACAATAGAAAAAAAAAGATTAATTTCAAACTAACAAATTACAATAAATTATGTATAACAAAGCACTTTGCAAATTATTGAACTTTACATATTAAATAAATCAAGCACTCATACAAAGAAAGTCTTTTAATACGGCATAATGTTTTCGGACTTTTTTCTAGTCTCTCCTCAGTACCATACATACACTTTTTAAATGTTTTAAGAACATGTCAGTTTGCATGAGTGTTTGATTTATTTAATATGTAAAATTACAATAAATTATTAATGTTTCCTTTTAAACATATTAGCATAACTTTCAATAATTAATTAGAACAAAAATACAATAGAAATTCAAAATAATAACTACAAAAAAAAAATGCAAATGAGAACATCATGGCGACACACAGCAAACAGATCCGGCAAATACTCCAATCCCTTATAAATTATCAATGCATCTGGTATGATTGATTTATATTACTAGATGATTTTTTTTCTGACAAATAGTTGGTAAATTTGTTTTGACTTCAAAATTTTACAGCACCTATTTTTTTCAGATATTTCAGTGCAAAGTGAATACTATTGATAGTAAATTCATTGTTATAATTGCAAATTATGCTAATCTTATCTTTTTATTACAATTTTTAAGATATTGAATGTCTCACTAATTTTTTTCAAAGAAATTGTTGGGATAATATGGGAGAAACCATTATTGACATATAAAAGATCAAACATAAAATTAATGAATCATAAATAAAACAGTGCCATAAGCAATGTGTAATTTTAATTATCATATTTTGGCATACTAGATGTTTCTATTTATCTATTTCGATTATATTTTGATAAATGTTCTCAAAAATAAAAAAATAAGATGAAAATGTAAAATGGATAATTCAAATAAAAACAAAAGTAATTCAAAAATACAAGTATATTAATTATATTTTTTGAATTATCAAATATAAAATGAAATAATAGGGAATCATAAAATTCTACAATTGTGAATTTTTGATAGAAGTATCCAAAATACATCATCATCCTCTGTTATAGTTAATTATGCTTTTTGTTGTTCATCAATTATAATCTTTTTTATAAATCAGTCTTGAGCCAGTTCTGGCATCCTATCCACATCAATTTTCCACTTTTCAAATCCAATTGGAAGAACAATATATAAAGTTCCAATAACTTGTATATTTGGATTTATATGATCAATGGATTGTCATATATTATACTATCCTAAGTTCTTTCCACAGTCTTATGGTGCTAATTAGATTGAATAACTGATAATCCAAATTCACTTCATTGATATGATTTGAGTGACCTCTTAAACGATTAGTAATGAATCAGGTGAATATTCCAGATCGATTTTGTTCATAGACTAGCAAAGGACTGAAGCTGATTTTTCTTCTTTCAAAAATATATAATTACAAAACTACTAGCATGTAAAAGAATAATGATATAATTAATAAATCATAATAAACTATAAACATAGGCAGTCCCCAATTTATGTAGGTGGATTTTCCATGAAACTATATAAGTGAAAATATAGGCATGCCAGAGCATACATTATACAATACTAGTGGGTCATGATGATGTAACAGTAAAAATAGTTTATATTAAAGAGCAAACATATAAGTCATATAATAAAGTAGTCACTTACCACTTTGGAGGATCTAGATTCAATTCAGAGTCCCACACCTCCAATTTTCTTGGAGTCGTCCAGATTCAGGCCCAGCTTGTTACTTAAGAATAATCCTACATAATTCAGAGATTGCCTGTATAAAATAAAATAAAGCATTAAATTTTTTACAACAGTAAATTCTCAATATATTATGTGATATAGAACATCAAGAAAATGTACTGTTGTTGCATTTGAATTTTAGAGTTTATAAAATGAAAATCTATATGGTAAGAATTACTTTCAGTTAAAAGGTCAATAATGTTTCTATTTAATAAATTTAATTTGATTTCAAGCAGAAAAAGTGTATGAATTACTGTATTTAAATTTCATATATAAAAATTTTATTTATGATGTAAAATGATATTTTACATCATAAATACCATTGATGTTAGTACATACAACTACAAGTGATGATTAAAAAATTGACATGATTAGAATTCTCATCATCCATTGTCAATTTTTTCATTAAAAGTTACAAAAATAAGATGGCAACATCTGAAATGAATAAAAATTAGATTATTTGAATTATAGAGATTTTATTTTTTATAATTTATTTGTAATTTATATATTGTTTTAAATAAGCGTAGATTTGTCAACTCTAATTATTTTATACATTGCAATTCATTATAAAGACTAGGATTCTGGAAGTGCAAAAACTTATATATATATAAGAATTTTTTCATTAGAAATAAATTTTTAAATACAGTTGATTCCTTTTAATTGGGATACATTGGGACTAATCCATTTTGGTGTAATTAAGTGGCTGTTCCAATTAAACAAACTAATAATAAATTCTAAAATAAAATATGTAATATGTAGGTAAATAAGTAGGTAAAAAAATAATAATTAGATACCTATTTTAATGCTTTATTAAAATAGGTACCTAATTATTAGCTTTTTAGCAATCTCCTCTGACTTCGCCTTCAATGCGGCCGCTGATATTCACTCATCACCTGCTAACTATAGAAAACTATTGACCTAATGCTTCTTCGACTTCTGGATCCTTTCCATCATGCTTTCTTTTGGATGTCCCTGGAATTTCTTTCTATAATGCCCACTCCTCACACAATTGATTTTCTTGTTGTAGGAAACGCACTATGGTAGATTTTGGTACACCAGTTATATCAGCAAGTCTATGATAGCTTGTATTAAATGGCTAGCTTTTAATTTTATCCATCAAAGCAAACTTATTTGAAAATGTAAAATCATATCTTGGCATCTTGGCAAAGATTTAAAAATTTTAAATAAAAGTGATGCTGTAAATGAATATTGTTTATATATATATATAAACAATATTGTTATATATTGTTATATTGTTATAACAATATATAATATTCAACAATATTGTTGAATATTGTTGAATATTATATATTGTTAGATACAATATATAATATTCAAAGATTTAAAAATTTTAAATAAAAGTGATGCTGTAAATGAATATTGTTTATATATATATAAACAATATTGTTATATTGTTATAACAATATATAATATTCAACAATATTGTTGAATATTGTTGAATATTATATATTGTTAGATACAATATAAAATTGTAGACTCTTAAGCAGATGCATATTTGCATAGATGCACAATGATAGACAACTGATTTGCATCATGCTAGTGTTGCCAAATAATAATATATATAGTATTGACATACTTTTGAAAAATCCTTAAAATATATCAAAAATTGCTAAATTCCTTTTTCTGCTACTGTCTCAATTAAGCATTTAAATTATGTATTAGTTTATTAATTTGGTTTCCATTCTTTGAGATTTGGCCCAAAAAAGTGGTGGTCCCAGTTAACCAGTGGCTCAGTTAAGCAGAATCGACTATATATTAAAGTGAGAAGTAATTATAATGTGTGAGTTTATTAAAATTCTCTAAATAATGATGAATATTAAATTTATAGATTTTATAAAAATTTTTATACATGTAAAAGAATTCTTTATTTTTTGTAAATATCTAGGAATGTTTGATTTTATGTAGTAAATAATAATAATAAAGTTTGTTGTTAATTTTTATTTATTCTGTAAACTAGATATTTTGTTTTGCCATTGAAAGTTAAAATGATCTAAACTTGTATCTGAAATGAATCAATTTTTTGACAGATTTAAATAAAGAAGTTGTTCATATTTAATTTTATTCTATTAATACTCCCACATTAACAATTTTTCTATTTATGACAACTAAAATAAATAAAATTTTTAAATGAAGTTAAAATTTTTAAGTATAATAGCATATTTAAAAAAAGAAAACAATATTTTTAAAATTGATTTCCACATAGTAGATACTACCATTTGTAGTAAAAACAAGATACGATATTCCTGCAGTGGGTAGAAAAACACTGCTACAATTAAAGAAACATTTTAGACTTATCAATTGGTCTACTTCAGCTTACAATCTAAAGTTACAAATAATTATTACATAGAGAACTGAGACAATTCCTTAGGTTTATTTACTTTCATCTAGAATTAAAATAACCATTAGATAATGAACAGTGAAAAAATTCTTGATTGATTAATTATTTTCAGCATTGTTGGATTAGAAAATGGGGTAATGCTAAAAGAACATGTATTTTGTGATAAAAATCAAAATACATAAATTGGATCATGTGAGTAGCATGAATTTGTACAAAAAAACATACAAGTTAAATGTTAATAATAATTGTAAATGTTTGTAATAATTGTAATTGTGGGTAGTCTGTCCACAAGTTTTGTTTCAATGTTTTTGTCTTTTAATATACAGACATATCTTGCAATTACAGTAATTATATTCAACTCTGTAAAACAAATCACAACTTTTTTTATTTGCTATAAAGAAATTACCAGTAAATAAAAATAATAATATAAAAATGGATAAAAAAAAATCAAATTAAGATAGATAAACAAATATTTAAAAGTTATAAAATTAATATAAAATAAAAAGCATTTAGATAATGAGAACTACTTATGAGAATATGCATTTGCTCAAAATAAATACAAAAATAATAGGCAATTAAACAAATTTGCAGGAAAAGAGAGTGCACATAACAAATGTGATATAGTTTAGCCAGATTGCAGGCCTGGAAAATAATAAAATATGTTGCCATATAATCTGCTACACATTAAAAATGATGATGATACAATGAAAAAATAAAATCAAAAAGATTACAATTAGTGGTAAGGATAATGTCTAAAGTAAGCCATTATAACATATCTTTATGTGAAATAGGCCATGCTTAGGTATATAACATTTGCACAATAGTTTAAATGGTATATGTAACCTTGTGATGATAAAATAACAATTTAAGGATGAAAAATGAGGGAATTTGGAGATGGCAACAGAATCATTTTCATTAATGACATGTAGTTTTAGAACTCTTTGATGCTAAGTGTCTCTGCTATGGGTCCCATGTCCTATCTCCTGCTGTTTTATATTGTTTTGGCTCTTGGACAGTCTGTCCACAAGTTTTGTTTCAATGTTTTTGTCTTTTAATATACAGACGTATTTTGCAATTACAGTAATTATATTCAACTCTGTAAAACAAATCACAACTCTTTTATTTGCTAGTACATATAGAAACCAAAAACATATTTATGCTATCATTCATTAAGTGCACAATAACTCTATGCCTAAAAAACTTAACTGCCCTATCTGTGTGATAAAGTATTTGCTTATCATGGACCAGCTTCAGTTCCAGATCTCACACTTCCAGTTTTTCAGAAGGGATCTTGGCAATTTATGTTTTATATACCTATTCTAAGTATTATTTTGTGAGTTATAGATAATTTTTTTTTGAGATATAAAATAAAAATATGAAATTTAATTGAGAAGCACTATAAAACAAGGTATGCATATACTAAAGTGGCAGAATGTTTACAATTTTAGTATTACTATTGGTCTTATTTATATATTCTAATTTTTCTTTGGACATTGATTTATATATTGATATTCTAAAGAATATTAGTATATAGCTTAAAACTACATCAATAAACAATTTAAAGTTTAAAAAATCATTTCAAGAATCAGAGAAATAGAGAATTTTTTAATCTGTGTATTAATAAAAGTAATATTTATGAATCTGTTCATTCAAATCTTCCTTCCCATTAATAAATAAAAATAACTTTACAATATGACAACTAAATGAAAGGATATTAAATTGAGATGGTCATTTGAATAAATTCCTTTAATAAATCTTTATAAAATAAAATTATAACTTACTTTATAAATAAATATATAAAATACATATGAGTCATTACTTAAAAATTCATATGCATATATTTGATATGCTGTTGGAAGAGTCTCACACTTTGTTTGGACTGAAAAGTATTGTATTAGCAAAATGCTGTAAAGAGAGATATGCCTGTGCACAAGTACATATATACATTTACTGTGTGTAAATTACACATGCATGCATGCATGCACACATGCACAAACAAAACACACAAATAAACAAACACTCACAATCCAAAACTTGGATAACAGATTTGGCAAATTATTATTAAATATACTGGATTTGAGTACATTAACATGATTATGTGCACACTATTTTCAGGATTGAACTATTTACTGAACAATGAATTTTAGTAAAAATTATATTATAAAATACTTTTTATATACCTTAATACAACTGTGCTGTACTAGCTATTCTTGTCCTTGACAAAAATGTACATACAATTTTTCAATACTTCACTTTGGATAATGTTGAACTTAGGTTAAACAAGTCACAGTTAATCAGATCTCTACTATGTATATAAGTTATAATACATAAAGATACATAAAAATGCAAAACTTCTTTATAAACTCCATGAGTTACATTTGGTAAAAATTTAAACTATTATATTGTTGTTAATATTTGCAAAGTTATGAATTTTTTAAATATTACTTTCATATTGAAAAATTAATATGAATGTTTTTTTAATTATAAACCAATTATTTCTTCAACAGAAATAATAATGTATCCTAATAATTAATTAAATTTCATTTTTTGAAGACTGCTTACAATAATATAAGATTCTAAATAAAAATAACAACTTCAAATAAATAATACTTGACTTACAATGGATTTGGTTCAAACCTTGTTTTCATAAATTGAAAATGGATTTCCCACTACCAATATATATTATGGATTTCCCACTACCAATATATATTATTAGACTCCACTTTATTGTAATAAACTTAACACAAAAATGTAAGAATTCTAGACACATACCAAAAAACAACTTTTTAGTCTGCTTTCCAAAGGAAATGAAGACTTATAAGATTGGATTAATGTCTGTCTGTCTGTACCCTCAATAATTTTTGAATTAATTATTGTAAATTTGTTTGATTTCAAAACAAAGCACAAGAATAACATATAGCATTTGTCTCACACAGTATTACAATTACTTCAGAGTCTTGATGTGATATTATCATAATGTAACAATGAATTACATCATAAAACTCTGACAATTTATGACATCATAATGATGTGACAGACATGATGTCATTGTAACATCTATGATAGTAAAATTAGAAACACAAAACCAATAGACTCCAAATGCTAAATAAATGACATGAAAAATACAAAAGTAGGCAATTTAGTTCTTTCTGGAAGTTCTTGCTTTATTATTAACCTACTTTCTGAAGGAAATGGAGGCTTACAAGATTGAGCCAATGTCTGTCTGTCTGTCCCCCCACTAATAACTTTTGAACTAGTTAACAGATTTCTATGTTATTCTGTCATTAAAAGACAACTTGATGGCACATCCTTTAATCCTGCAACATAGAATTTCATTATTATTACACTTTTAGTTTATATTATTGCTAATAGATGGTATGAAATGTTTGCAGTATAGGTTTACATGTGGCTTACCTGATTTCTTGGCACAGTACTGTTTATCTCATTATCTATTACAATGATGTTGCAGTCCTAATGTGACATCACTGTGACATAACAAAGGATTACTTCACAAAACATTTCTAATTTATGACAACGTGATGATGTAACAATATCTGGCATTATATGATGTCATTGCCTCACCAATATGATGTGACATCTATGCTGATTAAGTTAATGTTAAAATTAGATATACAAAACCAATGGATTCCAAATGTTAAATAAATGACACTTTGAGAGTATAGAAACTGATTACAAGTAGTTCCAGAAAGAAGTTCTTTCTGGAAACTTGTTGTATATCAGATCATTGGTCAGTGACTCAAACCTTTATCAGTAATATTGATTAATCACAGAATTTATTGATGACTTTGCTATCATAAGTGCAAGTGGTCTTAAATTAAGAACTACCCATATAAATCCACTCTTAATATCATCTCTAGACATTTCTTACAATTATCATTTTTTGAAAAATGTCTTAATTATCTGATTTGTGCAGATTTATAATTTAGTGCAATTGAAGATGATATACTAGATTGAATACCAATGATAGTAAATTTTGTATGAAGATTTATATTAATTGCCTGAAAAAGTATGTGTTTTTCACTTAGGATTTTAAAAATAAAAGTTAAACTTTCTATATCCTATTTAATTTTATTTTTGAAATGTATTTTTAAATAACATACTGATATGTTTTAAGATAATGTCTAATAGAATCTGATACTGGTTGTCTGATAGAAACAAAAATAATTTCCATTATCTTAAAACAAATCAATCTGTTATTTAAAAATGCATTCCGAAAATAAAACAATTAAATTAAATATAGAAAGTTTTAATTATAAATTACATTTCAAGTTATAAAGTGTCACTTTTCTCCATTTATTATATTTATCATTTCTAAAGATTTAATCAATATGTAATTTCCAATAGAGTAAACTGAGTTGTCTTTATATATATTAGAAGCACAAAATTTAATTTTTAAACTGCAGTTGAAATATTTTAAATTATCACATCTTAAATAAAAAAAATCAAACTAAAGTATACTTTTTAAATTATATTCTTCTGAATTTAAGTAATAATACAGAAATTAGCACTTCCAATTAGGACATAAATTTATCCAAATAATTTGAAATCTAATCAAGTTAATGCTATTACATATTGTAACAGAAAAAATAAAACTCCACTGTAAGAAACAAAGATATATATATAATTTTTTTTTTTTTTTTTGAAAAAACATTATATATAGAATACAAATTTCATAGTATTAAAGTAACATACATTGGTCAGGGAAAAACAAGAATTTAATAGGAAGGAGATTTAACAATTAAAATTGAAGAAGAAAATCTAAATTCATTTTCAATTGATATATGAACTTGGTTACTGTTTCTGCTTTATATATCTAGATGGAAAAATAAGGATGATAAATTATTCTCTTTTATTTATTACATAGATTAAAAATAATTGTCAAATATATAAATCCAATCATAAAATCTTTTTCCAGTTATTAATATCTTTGTCCATATAATGACTATAAAAACTAAAAATTTGGTTTTCTTTATATAATCATTCTGTGTAAGGATTCTGCAATGTATGTAGGTAGGTATGTCTTGTGGTCTTATCATTTGATAATCTTTCTTCTGACACTAGTGTAAGGTATGCAAGGTGATGCTCCCATAGCTTAGGTAAGTCAAAATTTCAGTCTGAC
>WUQG02452297.1:0-12854 GCA_011317285.2 Androctonus mauritanicus | reverse complement strand
GCTATGTATCTGTCGAGAGTTTTGTAATTAGCCCTGATCTCTTCAGCTTCCAGATGCAACACATGAGCCCAGCAAGTAGTTATCATTACTCTTGTACAAACTGCCGTCAATCTCAAGCCTGCTGCTTTCACGTAAGGTGCATTATCTGTTACAAAGACAACAAATCGATTTCTAGGAACATTAATCAACTCCAGAGCTGATAGAACAGTTTCAACAATAGCATCTGCATTACATAATTCCACAATGGTAGATGACACCAAAACAAACTTACGACTTTGTGGCTTGCCTAAAGGGCACACAAGCACATTCAATATTTTTCGATTTTTAATGTCCATAGTTTCATCAACTTGTACAGCAATGTCCTGTTGCTTGCATATCTCTCGTGTTTTCTCCAGATCCTTTTCCCCCTCTACAGTTAAAAGCTTTCGTAATGATGTCACACTTGGAAGTTGGTCACCATTCTTAACATTTGATTTGATCCAGGAACGAATTAATGGATTGTTGAAAATGTTCAATGGGATAGCTGAAGAAGAAAAAGCACTAACCATTTCTGACCATTTAGATTTTTCACTCCTTACTGTTTGAAAAGCTGCAGTACAAGTTGGCTGCTGTTTAGCAGTTGACTTGTAACGTATGTGTTTTGCACTACGACAGTGAAGAGCAATAACAGACTTTCTTTCAAATTCCACTATTTGTGAACAGAAGGAACACCACAAACTATCACCTTTTTTTTCTAGACCTTCATTTGGAAATTCCCTTACTCTGATTGCAACAGATATCTTTGTTTTCCCCATTTTAAAAACTCAAAATTTGCTTCCTGCTTGATAATGTAACACTGTAAATGCAATGCTTTAGAATGACCTATTTTTCAGATTCTATGATGACTCATCAATGGTGAAATCATTCTATTGGGACAGTCTCAAACTTAAAAATAGGGAGATAGCTTGCTAATGTCCCTACATCAAAAGAAGAAGAATGTGAAAATATGCAATTTATGCATGTAGAGTAAAATTTATGCATTATAAAAAAAATTATGCAATTATTCACAACAGAAATGGTAAAACATTTTAAAAGTGTATTTAAAACATTATCCTAATTCAATAAGACAGCCAACATAGTTATTTTTACACATTATGCAATTTATGCAAAGTGTTGGGCTTACTGATGAGCAATCAAAAAGTCTTCTTCAAATTTATCAACTCCAAAAAAAAGCATTTTCTTCTGTGCAATATCAGTACATCTTTCTCTTTGATTATAGAAAACAAAATATTATGCCTCCTTCACTCCAGCTATTCTTCAGATTTTTTTCTGGTGGTTATATAAGTAGTATTTCTCATGTTATGAGGTATTTACTTGCTGCAGCAATTTGTGCAAAGTGAAAAATCACTTGTTGAATTGGAATTGAACATTTACTTGCCTATCAAGAGTTTGTTGTCAGTATCAGTAGCATTGTCTTCAATGTTTACCTTTCTACCATTTTTCCTATATTTAAACAGTACAAGCTTTTCTTCTGCAAACTTATTGTTAAAAACTGTTGGATTAAACAAAAATTATTTGGTTGCAAATCTAACTTAAAGAAACAGGATGTTCCTTATTTCAATTTAAGCAATATTAATGTTCCATCCAATGTCTATCAGGTCTTCTCTCTAGATCTAAATTTATTTTATCTCATTCTCCATACATCTTGGATATTGTCACTTCACTAGAGACTTTCTTCATTTCACTTTTCAGTGTGGATCTCCAAAAGAATTAGACTAGCTGCTGCTCTACTCTCCTTAGACTCAAGCTTCCCTCCTATAGTTTGCTATTTGCTCACTCAAATCTTAGTATTAAAAACTTCCTATGGGCCAAGAATTTAAAACTGCTTATTACCTGAAAAATTGCAGTTTTTTTGTCATTTGTTGTTCCAATGACTTTCAATTCAGATCCAGTCCTTTGTTTCCAGTTCATTAACTGTTCAATGTTGTGTAAAAATTTAATCCAAAATAAAATCTATTATGATTATCACTGGCTTCCCTCTGAACCCTATGTAAAATCTTTTTCTCCTCCTAATATTTCTATTCCCTTATGTATTTTTCCAAGTTAAGATCCATAAGTCTGGTTATCTGCATTGTCTCTTGATCAACAAGTAATCGTGTCCACTTTTAATCTTGAGAAATTTGTAGCATCTAACTTAAATTTTTCCTCTTCTCTTTGTCTTATAATGCCAAAAATCTACTTTCATCTTTTGCTAATGTATATATATCATTTTGTTTTTTCAAATTATGGAGGTATAAATGAATATAAATTAACTAATTTTTATACTCATATCTTCATAATTTGAAGCTGTTATGCTCACAAAAAGCCTTCTTATCTCATTCCTTTCTGTTCTCTAGGGTTAGAGCTATTACTGATGTTCTTCTTATTACCAATAATAATAATTTCCAATTTAATGATTCTATTTTTCTTCAATCTAGTGGTATTCCTATGGATTCTCTGTCATCTGCATTCCTTTCTGAAATTTTTATTTGTAATCTCAGATATAAAATCTCCCAATCTCCTTAAGCATTTCCTTATTCTGATTTCTATAATTATATGGACAACTGCCTTATTTTTTGGCAGGTCACTGATGATCAATTATTTCTTTCCTAGATTTAATAATTATTAATACTAGCACTTCTTCCAATACTCCATATTTCATAAACTAATCTGCTTATGAAACATGTTTGAAGAGGGAAAATGCAGGTTGCAGATTATTTGCATTTTCCCCCTGTACAACTTTTATTAGTTTGCCATTACAAAGATGTTGTTGTTATCCCTCTTATGTAATTTGACTATTGCCTTCCTTCTAGATAATTTGACATATTTTCTGAGTTAAAACTCATAAAAATGCTATATTAACAGCTGATTACACTGCAAAATTCCACTTCATATTAGCAGCTTCCACTGCAAAATTCTTATTTCCAAACTCCAAAGTTCAGCTAACTCTTTTTTAATCTACTTCTCTCCTCAAGTCTCCTTAGAACATATACATATACAAAGTGCCCACATTTCTATGGACCAGGCATTTTTCTCAAAAACTACCAGGTATATGTGAAAACTGTAAAATGTATCCTGTTACATTTTTCTTCCAAATTACAATCTGTCATTAAGATTTTTTTCTGTGCATCCTCTTGCTCATCACATGTTTCAACTTTGTTTTCTCAAATGGAAATGTATTATTTTTTAATGAAATCTGATTTTGCCAATTTTTGTGATAGAATTATTTTCCTACAACTGATATTTTCGGAGATATTTAAGTATAAAGAAATCATTCAGAAAGGCATAATTTGATGTCCACATTTCTATGGATCAAGCATTTTTCTCAATGTCTACATATTTTTCAGTAATATCAAAAACTTTATAAGAATTATGACTATGATTTCCTACTTCCTAAAATATTTCAAGGTATAAGATTATTGGAGAATCCATTTAAAATTCTTTTTCATATTAGGATAATACATTACACTGAATCAAAAATCTGTCAATTGGTTTTCATACTGCCAGCCACTGAACTTAGGAATAAATAAATTATTTACAATATGTTAAACCAAATGATAGATTGTTTAATTGTAGTTACATATATATGATACTATCACATAAATTTCTAATAAAAATCATACGTCTCAACTTTAAATCATTCCGATAGAAATTGTTATAATTTACTGTTGAAATTTTTCTTGTTGAGAACTGTAAATTTCACTTTCTAAATATTAGTGCCAAGAGAAAATATGATTTTTTAGCTCTTCTGTTTAAAATATTTGATGTTAGTATTATGATGATCACTTGAACGCATTGCCACTTCATCATCACAGATTGAAAAACAATGCAAAAAAATTAAAAGTTTTTCTCAGGTAGTTCTGTAAGATCAAAAAAGATGTAAACATGTCATGACATAATTTTACTTTTATAGATCGTATTGCATAAACTTAATCACATTTTGAATAATTATTAAGAAGAAATTAATTTATCTAAAGAAGAGGGTGTTAAAAATAATATTACTGAGAGAAAATGGAGAAATTTACAAAAACATTAGAATTGGCAATATCATAGATTAAATATCAAATTATACTTTCTGAACAGTTCCTTTATTCTTAAATATCTCCGAAAATATTGGTTATAGGAAAATAATTCTACTATGAAAATTGCACAAAAAACTGGCAGAATCAGATTCTGTTAGAAAAATAATGCATTTCCATTTAAGAAAAAAAAGTTGAAACACATACTGTGTAAGAGAATGCACAGAAAAAAATCTTAATGACAGATTGTAATTTGGAAAAAAAATTTTAACAGAACATATGTTTTATAGTTTTCATGTATACCTGGGTAGTTTTTGAGAAAAATGCTTTGTCCATAGAAATGTGGGCACCCTGTAATCCCATCAAATACATTTCACAGACTATTACTTATTTTGGCCAACTTATCTACAAAAATAAACATCTGACTTCCAAATTTGATTTAAACTTACTAATTTCCTCATGTCCATCTTTTTATTATATTCTTGTTAATGATAGACACCCTAAACTGAAAACTGAACTAAGTAGTATTTATTCTATCCCTTTAAAAAAAATCAAAAAACTATCCTGTATCTTGTGCCACTGCTAGACACTTGGTGACTTGTATCATTGAACATGCTTCCCAATATTCAAAAAAAAAATTATTACTCTTTCCTTATAAAGTCTCTGTTGATCTGATTGAGAGGAAGCAAAAATATTAATGTCCCTGTTAATCCTTACTCTTAGAAATATAATGTTTCCATATTTTTAATAATCCATCTTTAATGGTAACTGCAAATCTGGTCCACTATAATAAATTTCTAGAAGGTAAAAGATAATAGCTGTTCCCAATTATTATTTCATTTTCCATCCTGTTTTTTATTTAGTCTCTTTTTATTGTACTGTATTTATTTTGTGTTTTTGGTTCTTCTTTTTTCAGCTGCATAACAACCTTTATTTTCCTATGGTAGAATCCTTCTTTTTTCCCTCTTCCTATCTGATTTCTGTCTTTGTTATAATTTACAATTCTATTGTTTTTGTAAGTTCCTAGCTGTTTATTTTTACTAAATATCCTCCTCTCCATTCTCTCCTGCTTATTTATTTTAATATTCCCTCCATTCATGTATACTCTTCCTCTTTTTTGCTGCTGGCCATGTTTCATTTCACCTCATTACACAACTTGATGATGATCTTCTATGATTTGAAATTGAAAGTACTTATTTTATGTAATTTTGTTAATATTTTATATCATTAAAAAACTTATTTATATAGTATTATCATTTATTGTGTTTTTTATTTATATATTTATGTATTTTGTTACCTAGCAATAATAAACCTAGTATGTTATAATAATTATCTTAATATTATAAGTATATATATGTTAGTCAATGCCCAAAATCTAGTCAGTTCGTGAAGTGGCTGGCCATTTCTAGATTTGGCCAAAGCCTGAAATACATGAGAATTTACAACTATTTTGGGCTTTGGCTGACCAATTTGCAATGCACACGACCATCAGTGGCCAATTCTAGAATTGTCCAAGAAGAGGTGACCAAGGTTAGAAGTTTTGCAAAGCTGATCATGCAGTTGTGGGAGTTGATCATACCAATTCAGCTATTATCACTGAAAATCTATTTAGTTTAGTCAGAGTCAGAAAAATTATTTCGAAAACAAAGAGAAAAGCTGATCATAATTCAAATAGGTTTATTTAAATTGAAAAATTTACAAAGCAAAAAATATCTTTCCAGTTGAAAGGCACATCAAAGAAAACAGTAGTAATGTTGTTTATAGTAAGCACATAGTTAGCATATGACATGTCAAAAGGAAAAATGTATTTATAGTTGAAAAAACATGAGAGAAATCGTTTTAGTGAATAGTTTAAAAAAATCATACAAAAGAAAAAATCACACAAAAGAAATAATGCTTAGAATATGATTTCTTATAAGAATTTGCAAAGTTTTTTTCTTAATTTTAATCTCAAAAATAAAAACCAAATAATTAAAAATGATATATAGCACTTAATAGCTACAGAAATGCATTTTATTATGAATATATTAAAATGAAATCAATATTTAAAATTTTATGAAATAATAACTGTCAAATTAAATGAATAAAAGATATTAAAAACTGCTGAATTTTTGTGAATAATTATTATATTTTTTAAACAAATGATTGATTCACACTAAAAGTTATATATAATGCTGAAAATATATTTATTATAATTAAATATTAAAAATTTTCCATCTTGGCCAGAATTTTTCATAAATATGGTATTTCATTTTTATCATATGGGAAAATACAAAAAATAAATCCATAATGTATTACAATAAATTGGTTACAGAAATCTTACAAAAGAGCCTCTCTATCCTTTTCCTTACTCTGAGAGATATTCCCATTCATATTAATGGGTGTAAGTTCTATAAGTGAATGGTTTTATAATCGCTTGCATCAGTTTGTAAGACCAACATGTGATGCATGAATGCACTCTGCTACTTAGTTCTGAAAAACTTGTAGCTTTGGCCACTTTTCCTTGGACAATTCTTGAATTGGCCATCGATAGTTGAGCGCATCATGAATTGGCCAGCCAAAGCCCAAAATTCTTGCATATTTCAGGCTTTGGCCAAACGACTTGTCCAAATCTAGAAGTGGCCAGCCACTTTTTGAATTGGCTAGAGTTGGGCATTGACTGTGACATAAATAATCCTTCTATCTTATAGGTAGCTTATACATATAGCATGTTTTAATTTTTCCAAAATAACTATATATAACAATTCATATAAATAAATTCAATGTATGTAATGTTCTACAAATTAAATTTTGCATAAATTGGAAAGCTCTTGTATTTTATTATTATTCTACAAATAATAAATATTCATTCTTTTGTATTAAATAATTAAAATTATTATTTTTTTAGATACACAATAATATAAAATGTGGAGGAATATTTGCAGTTTTTTTAGACGTCATAAACGAAAATTTCTTGTAACTGGAGGTGTAATTGGAGCTCTATTTTTTGTTCAAAGATATGTAGGATTTAAATTAAATGAATGGGAAACCAAACAGACTCAACAGCTTTTTGACAGAATAAAACGGGAACATCATTTTAAAGGTACTCTACAAACATGTGATTCAACAATTTTGTCCATGATATGTAAAATTCGTGAAAGAGTGCTATCCTTATTCAATTCTGAAACATTAATTGAGCAATTGAAAACAGGACCTTCAAACAAAGTAGAAATTTGGGATAACTTGAAGATTGTGATATTTTCAGAAATTATTGCTGAATTGTATTGTGAATGTTTATTTACTGTAGTTTTAAGAGTTCAGCTTTGTTTAATTGGTGGATATATGTATAGTGATTTAGAAAATGATAAAAATTCTACCAGAATTAATAAGATAATTGCTACACCAGAAATCCAACAAAAATATCTTTCTCATGTTAATTATTTTCTTAACATAGGAATAAAAGAATTGGTTACACCAATAAAAAATGTTGTAGAATCTGCAATTGGAAATATCAGTTTAAAACATACATTGATGTTAAAAGATTTTCAAATAATAATGAATAGCATAAAAAATAGTCTTTGTTCTGAACAAGAATTCATACCTTCTACTCTCTATTATGTGTTATCCATGGATGTTTATAACAGTCCTGAATTGGAATTACCCTTAAGTAATGATTCCATTATTGCTCAGATGACAAATGAAACTAAAGACATATTTGAAAGCACAGACTTTTCTCTAGTTATGACACATTGCTTAGATCTTGGATTTGCAAAATTAATGGATTGCTTAACAGAATGTTATATACATTTAAATCAGGATGGTTTTAAGAATCCTGACAGTATAGCCATTCCAATGGCTAAAGTACTACCGGGCATACGTCAGATAATTCAGAAACATAATCCTAATGAAAAAGATTCTCTTGTATCAACACTTTTATATTTTGAAGAACTGACAAATTTTTCTGCAAACATTTATGAAACATTTTCTCATTCCTTATATGAAATAAAATGATTTTTTAAAGGTCAACAATATAAGTGCCTTGAATGAATCAATATAATAATAAATCTCTCATCTATTTCAAAATAAAATATATTGTTGTTATATGTAATTTTTTCTTTATTAGAGTAGAGTGTCATTAATCCTAAATAATCATAACAACAAAAATTAATTCTTAATTTTAAAAAATACACAGATGATATAGAAAATAACAAATAGCACTAATTAAGTGAAGAAATTTGTTTCAGAAACATTTTAAAATTACTTGGGAGGTCTTCCTCCGCTGCATACTGAGATCTCACAAAAAACTCAGTTTTTGAAATAAATTTTTTTTCTTTTCATTACTGCTGTTTTATTTTTTCCATATTAATTTTACATCAGGAAATAAAGAATGAATACTATTAAGTTATTTAAATATCAAACATTATAAAATCAATAAATAATTTAACTTTGTCAATATAGGAATTGATATTATTATTTAAAATATTAAATATAAATACTGAACAGTTTAATTATTATATTGTTGATAAATTATATGAAAATTCTAATCTAAAATTTATAAAATATAATTATGATTATATTATGATACTCTGCTCTAACTGTAATTGTCAAATGCAATAATTCTAGTTTTATGATATTTTACTATTTAAATATTAGTATATATTGTATAATGATTTTTATATTTTGTTAACAGCAATTTATATCCAATTACAAAATGAAAACTATCATTAAAATTCTATCAGTGTTAATAATTTGTTGAATCTCTTAATTTTTAATAAAATGTACACAAAACTACACATTCAGTCAGTTGAATAAATGAATATTAAATTCAATAAAAGAAAATGCTTTAGTTACTGTAAACTGATACCACTTAGTCAAAATTTTTAATTCTGTTGTTTGATTTGTAATTATAGAAGTGATTGGTATTTTTGAAGCAAACAATATACAATACATCAATAAAAGTCCAGATTATTGGAGGAGTTTTTTTAAACATATCTATAATAAATGCAAAAATGTAGATTATTGCTGCCATTCTTATCTTAACACATATTAGTTTGAAAACCATTGGATGGATTTTCATAAGATTTGGTATTTAGTTTGCAGAATGATACAGTTTATTTATTGTTCCTGAATTAAAAATACAGTAAAACTCTTATTATTTCTTTTTCTCAAAAAAAAAAAAAAAAAAAAATTAGGTTTTCTAGCAATCATCAAAGACCCAAAGGAAAATGTAGCAACTACTATATAACATTTGACCAGTAACAATAATAGTAATTGTTAAATTCAAAATGATAATGCACATTGGATATGTGCCTCTGTTATTACTTTGTATGTGCATTATGCACTTTTTAATTTTCTATGAAATAAAAATTATTTTTAAAAATTGTTTAATTTGCATATTTTTTATATATAAATTTTTTTAATCTTTATAGAACAATAATATGAATTTTGTTTATTGTATATTTTCTACTTAACTCTAACGTTTTCATTGTTTGCAGACATCAATATTTGCATGATTCAGCATATAATATTTACAACAACAGCTCCATATATTGATAGTGTTTCCGGACGGTAAGGAATTCCCGCCCGTTCTCGGGAATTTTTTTCGTTTTCCCGTTTCCGAATCCCGAGAAAAGTTGGTTGGGAAATCGAGAACATCGGTTGCTAGAACTCAGTAATATCCACAATGGGAAATAACCGTACTACGCACAATGTATCTTACAGACATTTTTCCTATTTATCCCTAGCTAAAGTTACATTGTGTTATAATATTACACGCCATTAGAAATGCATGCGGGACATCAGAATCAGATAACACATGACCAGCTAATTTAGCTCGTAAATCGAGCATATTTGATCATGGAGAACAGAAAACACTTTTGTATTACACAAGAAAAATATTTCTTTTCACAACCCAGGATTTGATTACAGTCATCTTCAAGTGAACTAAGAAAATCTAAAAGTAGCTTATCTTAATATGACATTGTAGTCAAATCTTAGGTTGTGAAAATAAATATTTTTCCATTTAAACATAAAACTGTTTGTTCTCCACGATGAATCGTTTTCACAAAATGACAGCCGATACTACTAAACACATTCGATCAGTTTGTTTGCGGCTGACAATTGTGATGTATGTGAATGTTCTTGGCTCTCAGCTGCAGTGGGTTTTTTCTTTTACACCCCTTTCCAATCAGAGAGATTTCTAAGAGGTGGGGCCAGTTTCAACCACGGGCTGCACCCACATCCGTGGATGGGACCGGATGGTGAAAGACGGGAATCGCCGGGTCGGTCCAGACTCGGGATGTGAACCCGGGGTCCTCCTGCGTGACACGCCGACAGCGTTACCACTAAGCCGTCCGGCCTCCCAGCTGCGGTGGAAAGTCATTTTATTAAAAAAAAAGCTTGACCTGCTAATATTTTATTCCAGTATCACATTAGAAAATGAAAAATTTTTCCACATCAAGTATATTTGTTGCAAAGCGAAGATCGCGATTGTTTAATCGGACAATTTATGCTCTGTTTCTTAGTTTCATTTTAAAAATGATTAATAGAAAACAAATGAAAATTTAAAAAAACTTCAAATAATTTTTATTTATGTTTAATAAATAAAATACTTAAATGAGATTGGGAATTTTAATACATTGTGTGATATATGTAAGAACTCACTGTATACTATAAAGTTTGTATTAATTATATTGTTTATATTTTGAGAAAACCTGAAATATAATAGAAACCTAGCCAAAATGATACCGTAGTGACCCTTGTTTAGCACTCGGCAAGACATGCACAAGTCATGAAATTCCGATTGCCATATCTTCTCTACAACTTTTTTGTTTATTAACATTTACTATTATAGTCATTATTACAGATGATCAACGAAAATTAAATAAAATGATTATTTCGGAAAAAGCGATTTCCCGTTCTCGATTTCCGAGGATTCCAAAATGGGAATTTGGAAACATTACAATGATATAAGGCAGTCGGCCGGATTGGCCGCGTGGAAACACTTCGGCTTTCCACTCTGGAAGACCCGGGTTCGAATCTCGGGTCCCACCCCTTGAAAACATTTATCATGGGATCCGGCCGACCCCTCCGCAGGGGTGGGCAGCCTGTGGAAGGGCTTTTTTCGCCCTACCACTTAGTATTCTCATTGAATGAAAACTGGCGTCATCTGTTGACCAAAAAAAAAAAAAATGATGCTTTTAGAAAATTGATCCGAATTTTAAAATATGTGAAAATGTGATTGGATTTGAATGTCATTTTGATAAAGACTCTAAACTAACATAAAACTAATGATAAAAATCTCTTCATAACTTCTTTCAAATTATATACAATTTTTCTTCAATAATACAAATCTAAATTGTCAAATTAATTTCTTAAGAATTTAGCAGAAATGTTAAAAAAATTTCCATTAAATTAAGGGATTGATGCGGTTGTTTTATTGATTTACTGCGTGGAAACCGGCTCATCTAAAATGGCAAGACAACGTCTTGCCATTTTAGATGATCCGGGCTCGATTCTCAGTTCTTACTCCTTTGAAATTTCAATCATAGGATGAAGGCTGGCCCATTGATCTGAGTCTCCTCTAATTGCCTGACACCTCTGTCGGTGGGCAGCATATGGTAAAATTGTTATAACTCCGTCACTTAGTAATCATCACTGATTGGAAAGTGGTGTCAAAAATTAAAAAAAAAAAAAATTAAATTGATGTAGAAAGATAAAAGATATATAATACTTTATGCTTCTTAAATCTTATGAAAAAGCCATTTCGATTAAATGAAGGCAACAAATTTGATCCTTTTTTCTTGCAAGGGGGAGGGAGAGAAATTTGGGTCACCGATTTTTTGAAATCGCGCATACTTGGAGTCTCCTGGGACAATATATGCAGTCGGCCGGATATAATTGGGAGCGTCAAAACGCCTTCGGCTTTCCACTCTGGAGGACCTGGCTTCGAGTCTCGGGTTCCACCCCTTGAAAATATTTATCATGGGATCCGGGCCCGGCCTGTCCCCCACAATCCGATTGATCTCTCCGCAGGGATGGCCAGCCTGCGGAAGGGCTTGTTTCGCCTTGTCACGTAGTATTTTTTCAGAATGGAAAGTGGCGTCGTCTGTTGACAAAAAAGTATATAATGTGCATAACTCAAATATTGTCAATAAAATCTAGAAGTTCGCGCTGAGCATTTCTTCTATCCTATAACGCGACGAAAAAATTAAGGCTATTATGAATACGCAATAAACATCGTTTGGTTTTTATTGTATGCAATAATTATCAAACACTTTATCAATGAAAATCGTTCGGAATAGTTATTTCTGTTGCAATTGCCGAGAAAAGTAATTTTCAAATACATCGCACCCATACTGCAGTCAGAAAAATTATTATTCTTCACATCGATGATGTACAGTATATCAGAGATGCACAAACCGCGGGCCACATGTAGTTTTCCGTTGATTTATTGGCGGCCCGCTTCATCATGTGTTATTTTAACAAGTTACACAATCAACGAAATATTTGCAGTTTTGAACAGTGCATTTTCAAATAATATTTCTCTGATGTGAAATTATGTTTACAGTAGTTGATAATGTTTTAAACAATAACGAAAAATAATAATCATATTTGTAATAAACATTTTTTTTATTTTTACTGTATTTGTGTGTTTTTTTTTTTTTGCATATTTTATGTCCCTTTCCAATCAGAGGGATTACTAAGGGGCGGAGCCAGTTTCAATCACGGGTTGCTTCCACACTTGTGGAGGGGGCGGAATGTTGAAAGACCATGGTCGCCGGACCGGGTCCAACACCCCGAAAAAACTTTTCAGTGGTTACCAGCAGAGGCGTAACT
>WUQG02452286.1:0-12855 GCA_011317285.2 Androctonus mauritanicus | reverse complement strand
TTTAAGTTTTAATGTATTTTTTTAACATTTAAAGTTAAAATAAAAAGTTTCATTTTAACATTAATCTCACTTGTACATAATTTTTATCAACCCCTTCAAAAACATATAAATGGAGTTCTTCTTTATATACAAATATATACAATAATAAAACAAAATCTTAACTAACTTATCAGACATTTAAAATAAAAGTCTAATAAGCTAATGGAGATTTTATTATTGTTAAGGACTTAGTTATCAATTCAGTTTACTTAGATGTACAATAAATATAAAAATAATTATTCCTAGGATAATAGTAAGATCTGCTCTGCTATATGATAGTAAAGATTGGAATGACAGATAAACTAAATGTTACTGATATGATGCTATTAAAATTAAGTTTAGAATAAACAGATATAATTAATATGAATAGATAGAATCCATCAAATTTTATGAATCCTATCTATCAATTCAGGTAAATAAAATATCAAAGAATTTGTTTGAAAATTTATTCATTCAGAATAAAAATTAAAGATTTTTTCCAGGGCTTGATAATTTCAGTTTTCGCATCATGGATATGAGAAATTAATAAACTTCAATAATCATTTGTATGCAAAATTCACTAAATTATAACACTTATTAGCAGTTTGAGCCTAGAAACATACCTTATTTATTGTAACGTTTTCGGAATATACCATCTTCAGCAATATTCACATAACTACAGAACGTATTTAAAAATTTTTGTCAGAACATTTGTACATTTTAAAATCAAACATCGTATTTCAAATGTAATAAAATGAAGTAAAATGAAATAAAATAAATTAAACCCACAGAAATGATATTTCAGAATTAATTAATAAAATAATATAAATCTGTTTGCATTATTTCTAAACATTTTGTGTAGCATATAGTTATGCAGGCAAAACTCTTTATAATTTTTCATTAATATCATCATCTTTCCTGTTTCTTCTTATAATTTCTAATGTTTCTGTAAAACAGAAACATTAGAAATTATGGCCAATGCATTTCCTAATTACTTTTGCATCTTCCCATCTTATAGTGATGTCATTTTCATAACATTTTGTCACTAGATGGTACTTAAATTAGCTTGCTGTACATCGTTCTTGTAGTCTAACTTGCAGATCCTCTTTGTTATATCTATGCAATACTCCTCACATTCTAGATTCCAATTATCTATCAGTATTCTATAGACCCCTTGTTTTGCCATTTCCCGTTTGTCATCTTTTTCTTAGTATGTTGAATATGGTTAGGAGCTCATAATGGGGTTATTTTCTTGCTGTTATCTTTAACTACACTTCTTATTATTTTAAAGTCACACATGTGGAATGGGAGTTTTATATGTTGGTCTTGTTGTACATTAGAAGTATATTTTTTACAAACACAAGTACTAATTGCAGTTAATTCTATAAAATCATGATAAATATTTACTAAAATAACACTTATTTAAATCACTTGCTCTTGGTATATCGACTTTCGTTTATAAAATAAGCAGTAATAGCAAGAATTATGATACTTTATTCTGACAAATGAAGAGCGACACAGTTAAGGTCTGAAAACATTTTGTCAGAATAAAGTATCGTAATTCTTGCTATTAGTGCTTGTTTTATAAAAAAAAGTCGATATTAAAATAACATTTTTGACCATAAAACAAGATCCTCATCAGTTTTCAGTTCTTACAAGTTAGTTTGATTCACTATGTTACACTGCTCCATATTTACCAATAAAACGTTTACTTCTTCAGCACTTCAAGCAGGAACAATTTAATCCACTTTTTTACATTATAAAATACTTTATTAACTAAAGTGCTTTCGGCTTAATCAAGTCCACTTCAGTAGTTACAGATTGCTAATTCGTTGTACAATGCATTCTATTTTTTATTTTTTTTTTTAACAATTCTAGAATATCCTTAATAAGGATATTCTAGAATTGTTAAAAAAAAAAAAAAATAGAATGCATTGTACAATGAATAAGTGATCTGTAACTACTGAAGTGGGCTTGATTAAGCCGAAAGCACTTTAGTTAATAAAGTATTTTATAATGTAAAAAAGTGAATTAAATTGTTCCTGCTTTAAGTGCTGAAGAAGTAAACATCTTACAAGTTAAAATATAAAAAATTTTAAATGCAGTTGTTCATATATTTGCTTACATATTTACAATGTCTTACAATGTAAAACATCATAAATATGTAATCAAAGTAGTTCATAACTTTTGCAGAGTTTTTGGAATAAAAGTATTAGCAGCTATGTTGATTGAAATTTTTTATTACTGTAGGATTTCACTGTACAGCAAGATCAATACATAAAACTCCCATTCCACATGTGTGACTTTAAAATGATAAGTATAATTAAAAAAGAACAGCAAAAAACAGCCCTAATAAGAGCTCCTAACATATTCAACATGCTAAGAAATGAAATGGATGACAAACACAAAATGAGAAAATAAGGCATCTATAGAATACTGATAGATAATTGGGATCTAGAACACATGGAGTATTACATAGATATAATAAAGAGGAATCTGCAAGACAGACTACAAGAACACCAGAACAATATACAGCAAACTAATTTAGTACCATCCTAGGGACAAGATGTTAGGAAAATAATATCACCGTAAGATGGGAAGATGCAAGACTAGCCAGGAAGTACATTGGTCATAAAGATAGATTTCTTACAGAAACATTAGAAATTATAAGAAGCAGCAAAGATATTAATGAAAAACTATGGAAGGAGTTTTGCCTGATGGCTATATGCTATACAAAATGTTTAAAAATAATACAGATTTATATTATCCTATTAATTAATTCTGAAATATCATTTCTATAGGTTTAATTTATTTTATTTCATTATATTTTATTTTACAACATCTGAAATACATTGTTTGGTTTTAGAATGTGCAAATGTTCCAATATAAAAATTTTTAAATACATTCTGTAATTATTTGAATATCACTGAAGATGGTGTATTCCAAAAATGTTACAATAAATAAAATACATTTATAGGTTCCATCTGCTAATAAATTCTATAATTTATTGAATTTTGAAGTCAAGTGAATATAAGTAGAGTCAAATAACTAATTTCATATTTAACAAATTTTTTCCTTTTATAGTTTCTAGAGTAATAATTCAAAATTTTCAATTCATTTTTTTGCTATTACTGTTAACACTTTTTTCTATAAAAAAAAATAATAACCATAATAAATTTTATATACATATAAATTATCAAAAATTTAATAACAACTGAACATCAGCCAAATAATCCTAGCATTACAAATTAATTTAGAAATAACAAAATTAATTTCATTAAATGTGGCTCCATCTATTAATTAATAACTAAATTAGAAATTTTAATACTTATCTGAAAACGAAATTTAGCCTGATTCAGAACTGAAGGGACCTTTTAGGATAATGTCCTAGCATCCTACCAGCTAGATCAATGGACATCAGGAAAATTTCTTTTTCTGACAGCTTATATAATTGAAATTTAGGCAAACATATAGATTGGACAGGATAAGAAGCTATACAGCTTCTTAGCCTGTCCAATGTATATGTTTGTCCCAGCCAGGCTAACTCTGTAGTTACAAACCCTCTATGACAAAGCCAGGTAGATTATAAATTAGCTAAGTCAGATATTGTGTTTTTAGCAAACAAACATATTACTAAATTTGATTAATAAACAGAGACCAGGTTCAGGAAACAAAATAAAAACACAAAAAACAAGCTTCAAAGCCGAATCAAAAACTTTTTATTTAAAGTACTTTCGGGTAAGTGCAAGCTGGAGTAAGAGTAAAATGAAGTGCTGAAGTAAGTAAACTGGGATAGTGATCATGCAGGTGATACAGCAAAGGAAGAATAAAAAATTCCAATATGCTTCAAAAAGAAATTGCTCAATATATGCATATTATCAATAATGACATACAGATATGAAATATGGACCTTACAAAGAAAATGGAACAGAAATTAACAACTCAAAATATGGAAAGATACATGCTGGGATTCACAAGATGAACCACAAGACCAATATCTGGATAAGGGAACAAATAAAAGTAGAATACAGAGTATATTTGTATAAATGCAGGCAACAACTCACAGAAATTTCCTGGTCATGACTGGATGATGTTATTAGTCAAAGATATATTTCTACGAACAACATTGGTTGCTTAATTACATGTACAACATGGCAGCTGTTTTTGAAAGTCAAAACCAAATGAACAGTTATATCAGCAATAAATTTATTTGTTGATAATGATGAAGAGTCAGAAAACTTACGATTAACAAATTTAATGTAGGATATTTTAAAGAAAAGAAATATTAAAAGAAAAAATTTTATCATCATCTGAGAAAACTGTTTAAGAAAAATCATTTGCAATATACTGTATATTCAATATTTGTTATGTAAAGTATTAAAATAAAATTTAGTTTTATAACTGCTGTCATCAGCAATGATTTAACACACCTATGTAGCATGAACTATGAAATGGGAATTGAGAACATTGATAAACAGTTTCTTCCGCCATCTTGGAATAAAGCAACCCAATCATGTGGTACTAGTAACCCACCTCCTTGGCTGGGTCACTTTTGTTGCAACTGGGTTTATAAGCACCAGTCATGACCACTGTAAATCAAACAGCATCGGTTGTTTTAAAGAATAGTTGTGATTGTCACCAAAGTGACTCAGAATTCTTGCTTACATTTTTATGAATGCACCCATAATAATAGCAGTTAGAAACAGTAAGTGGCAATGGATAGGCAACATAGTGAGATACACTGATCACCAATGGACAAAGAGAATTATAGTGGAAACTAAAGCAAGGGAAAAGACATCCTGATAGGCAATACAAATAATAAAGAAATGGCATAAGTAACTGATTACCAGTATATGCAGATTGCATTAGATAGATACATATGAAATCAAAAGGAGGAGACATATATCCAGCAGTGGATGAAATAGAAATGCAGATGAAGATGATCAAATTACAACTGCAACTTAAAAAGAAAATATTCTCTGAACATTATTTGAATCAATATGCAAAAGAATCCCAACCATCAATGCTAGAACACATCTATTAACACATATTTCAGTACTAGTATTTTGATATAAAATATCTGGAACATATAAACATGAACATATCTAGCCATGCTTGTTATCCAAATTTGCTAGGATAGCTTAACAAATATGCACAACTATGAAAATATCAATTAAAATTAATAATTATTACCAACATAGCAGCATTTTCAAGACAAAAGTTAATTTCTTGTAACAGCTTAAAGAAGTTATTTTTGTCTAAATGCATTCTATGCCACATTCTCTAGATTTTAAATGGAGATTGCAGTTAAATATGTAATATCAATATAGAAAGAATTTTACTTATTTCATATATAGTACATATAATATTTTTAAAATAAATTATATAATTAAGAAATATATACAAAAAAAAATTAACAAAAAATTAAACAAATAATCAATTTACTTATTAAAAATGATATCATCAGTTAATTCCTAGTTAAATTTTATTATAATTTTCAAAAAGTATAGTAATCAATAATAATTTAAAGAGAGAGATTTCTCTTTAAATTATTATTATTGATTACTATACTTCTCTCTCTTTTTCCAAATAAAAATTTAAACTAACGACTTTCAATAAATTTATACAAATTTTCAATATTTTAATGCTATCTGCAGTATTTAAAATAACAAGACTACAGTGATTTATAAACTGTAAATTTTTTATTCAACTCCCATTTGATCCAATAATTTTCAATTCCCGGTATACAATTTGAAAATTCCATTTCTTTATATCATTATTTCAAAATTAACTTAGCAGGCAATTTTATAGCATTTTTTCCTGATTTAATAATCCGAAATATCAGATCGAACATAAAAGACGAAAACGAATATTACTGTACATTCTGCATAATACGAAAAATATTGTTTTTTTAAAGCTGTTATTCTGCAGGATATAATTATTATTTCTAATAAATTTTATCAATTCCATCAACTCAAACTCTCAAATTTACGATTATGAATATCTAACCGAAGTTTAATTTTAATCCCTATAAACTATATCACCCATAACTGAAAATAATTTCAATTGTCACAATAATTATCCGAATATTTTATATCCTGATTAACATGATCCTATATTATTTTAATTTAAAACAGAAAATCAGGGATTAATATAAATAACTTTAAAATTTAATTTCTTTAAGCCTAACGGCCGCTAAAATAATTATTTTGAATATGCGATCAGTGAATAACGGCAATTTTGTAAGACCAATCCGTATCATCGGGTCTTACCTCTGTAATTATATGCACATGCTTACGATATCAAAGAACTTTGTTTTCAATCGTTTTCCATGAAAAATTTTAATCGACTTAACGAATAGGAAGCCATGTCCCAATCGCCGACTTCAAAACGTGACAGGACCGCACAGGTCCGCAGACGATAGTGACGTCAGAAATCGGAGTATAAATCGTAAAATTTCGAAAAGATTTATTATATCTTTCATTTTTGTTTATGATTGCTAAATATTTTTGCGATAGCAAAATTATAAATGTTATATTTATTTCTTGTTGTTTTTTAATATTGTATATGTTTTACGACTTCGAGATCGTATAAATAAAATAGGCATTTAAATTTATAGATTTCCGATGTTTTTCTCATCATCATTATTTTATTTTATTGCGATTTAGTATATTTCTGATAAAAAATATATTTTTAAAATTATTGATGTTAATGATATTTATTCGTATAGAATACTATAAGATTTATTCAATGGATTTATCATTATCTTTTAGTAACTGAAATACATTTATATTATAAATAAAACAACGACTATAATATAATAAAAATATTATTTTATTATAATGCTTTTTGAAAATAAATATGCGAAAAAATACAGTTAAAAAACTAAAACTTTATCAATTTTCATCGCTTTGGAAAATAAGAAAAATTCTATTTTTCATTAATTAATTAATGATACTATTAACATATGGAAAATATTAAAAAATTAAGCATTCGTCCCTAAAATATTTATTTATATTTTGTATTTAAAATAGATTCAAAGGAATTTTAAATAAATATTGTATTGTATATCTAATCATTAGCTATCGAAAATTATTAGTCACCATCTTCAGATTTAGAAGAGATCTCATAATTTTATATGATCATAAAAGAATAATAATGTCTTCGTTTGGAAAATACCATTTGAATAGCTTTTATTTCTTAAGAATATTACAGAAATGCATTTTAATCGCTATTATAAATAAAATATCATCATCATTCATATCTTACTTGCATGGATGCTTACTTGTTAAAGTAATTTTTGACCAAATTTGATCAATTTTATATGGAAAAGAAGATTTATATTTGGTATCAATAATCCGATGAAAAAAATAAGACAAAAATTCAGTTTAAATTTAGCTTTTATTATTATTCCTCTTGATGTTACATAGTCTACATATATAATACTTATAAATATCATAGAAAAACTCTTAAAACAAATTACTTTTAATATTCTATATTTTTCATACACATATATTTCATAGTCACATACTGTATAGTCACACAAATATAGTCTCCAGAAATTTTTAAGTAAATTTATTTCATTTTTTAATTATTCTTTGATTATTTTATCAATGAGTTAGAGAAGTTTTACAAGTAATGATGGGTCTTTTATGAGTGATTCGATCAGAATGATTCAATCATCAAGTGAATCGAATCATTCATGATTCATTTGATGAAAAAATCGATCACTTTTTGATTCATTTAAACTTTAATAACTGACAAGTTATATATTTTATTTTAATTTGAATAATTCTTATTAGATGAACTTTTTAATAAAGGAGTTTTTTTGTAACGCTACTTTCCAATCATTAGCTAATTACGAAATGTCGAAACTTATTTCAGATCCTATTACAGGTCGCCACGTTTCTGGAGAGCCAGACTAGAGAACGCATATCGATAGGCCGGCTCGGATGGCTCGAATAAACTTTTCAAAGAGTTGCAAACCAAATCGTTTCCACGTGGCTAATCCAGCTAAAACAAAGGAGTTTTTCAACTCTTTTGATGAATGCAAAAGAATATTACAATAATATTATAATTACGCGGAATAATATGAAATTTCAGCTTCAATTATCAAATCTTTTGAATTATTGATTGACTCATTTCAAAGAAAAGTCACTATTTATTAAATCATTTATTTTTGCAAGTTTGCAAATACTGTATTTTGATTCTAATTGAATATCGATTCTCTCGAATCCTTTGATATCTTGAATGATTTGAGTTAGTATGAAATACAAATCACCAAGTTAGCATGATTCATCAAATCAACACGATTCACCAAGTCAGAACGAATCACAAAGTCAAAATGATTTGAGTTAGAACGATTCATCAAATCAAAACGATTCTTTGATTCGAAATGAATCAAAAGATCGAAATCATATAATTGATGCATTCAACTGAATTGACTACTTGAAAAGAATCATTTCCCTAATCCTAATTGACAAATGAATGTTAAGTAATTTTTATCGTTTGCATAACAGCATTCTGTGGACTGTTCTTTACAAAATCCATCAAGAACAAAAAACTAACTTGAGAAAAGGAAAAAAAAAAAAATAATAATATATTAAGGAAAAACGAGTAAATTAAAATCGACTCGAATCATCTAATATATGAAAATTAAATCATGTATAATATTAAAGAATTAGGACATTTGCTACCATTAACGACTACTATTTGATAGGAATTTTTTTTTTCTTTAAAAACCATGTGATTTGTTTAGGTATTTTCTAGAAGAGACTCTTTATTCTTTTTTTTAGTCTGACCCGATTATTTAGTAATTTCAGAAGACTTTAAATAACTAGCAAACACATTTATCCTAAATTTCATTGAAATCGATTGAACAATCCGAACCTCAGAAATGAATGCGGCGAAATAGAGAAAAATTACGCTTGTCTATCAATTTTTGCTATTTGGCTATTTTCAAACTGCTCTAACTCTTTCATTAATTTGAAATTTTAAATTTATCATTCCATGTCTTCTTTCTTCTTCTTCTTCCCCTGTTTATATGGAGGGTATGGCCCACTTACCTTGTCCATTCCATGTCTTATCAAATAATTCCCAATAATATCAGATTGATAATATTTAACCTAGACCAGTTAAAATTTCAGCTGCAATTATTCTTATGATAATTATTCTATTATTGATTGTTGTAATTGGCTTAAAATCTTGTAATACCACTTAACAAAATATTCATTACGTGTTTGAAAGCTTACAACATATAGGAAAATTAATTAATAACTGATAAAACTTAATAACGCAGTCATCCGGTCTAACCTTTCGGTGACAAGATGTTTCATTGATTCTTCTAGATTACTGATATTCGAACTTTGTCACAATGATTAGTAATAGTCAAGAAGATTGAATATAGACTATATACAAGCTCCTTGGTTTTAGTTAAGCCGCCGTATTGCATATGGAATAATACTGTCTCTGGGTGACGACCACTTTTAGAGTCCATTACAAGCTGGTCAACATTCTAATGCGATCAACCGGAAGGTTGAAGGATGGGATTAACTGGCCAATTTTGACTCCTATTGAAAAAGTGAAGGTGTGTGATCTGGAATTGAACTCGGATCTTCCAAAGTAGTGACTACTACTTTCATCAGGCTGACTGTCACAATGGACAGAAGTTAGTTTACATAATATTCATTTCTAGTACTGTATATCGACGAATACATGTATGATACTTTTTAGCTTACTTTCCGAAGGAAATGGAAGCGTATAAGATCTGGCTCATGATTGTCTGTCTGATGTCTGTGTCTCTCCCACTAATAACTTTTGAATTAATTATCAGCTTTTCATGAAATTCAGTAATGATGTTCTGCCATTAAGAGACATCTCGAGGCAAACATCCTTCAATTCTACAAGATCGTTTAATCCTGAAGGACAGAATTTCAATTTTATCAAAATTTTAATTTATATTATTGCCAATAGATGGCGATAAGTGTTAGAAGTATAGAGGCAATATATGACTTACCCATCAATATATAGATCGGCTTATCTGATTTGAATAATGTCACGTGGAAACTGTGACGTCAGCGTGACGCAAATGAATGAAATTACAAAACATGCTAATTTATGGCATCACGATAACGAATCATAATGAAGTCACGTTGCCGATACCATAATGTCATTGTGACATTTATGCTAGTTAAATAAACATTAAAATTTGATACATAAAACCAATGAATTCCAAATGCTAAATAAATGACACTATCGGAAAGTATGCAGTTTTAGTTCTTTATGAAACTGTTTGTTCTTTTCTCTGTAGTTTTACGTCACTTTCCAACTAAATGATGAAATTCCAATGTACTACGGCGGCTCACACTACTGGTAGTTCGGCCAACAAATAAAGAATAAGGTTCAATGAGGTGGACCGGACCAGTCTTGAAAAAATCTGTGAGTATGAGATCCTGTTTCTCCCAAGATGATAAGCGATTGCTTTACAGCACAGTCATCTGGCTAACATTAAATTTTCAAATTTCAAAACAAAGTCGAACTGAAAAATACGTCACAGTCATCAAGAGATTTTTTTTCAATAGATGGCATTACTTTTCAATCCATTCATTACTAAGTGGCGGCTATCTTTCCATAAGAATATAAAGATTTTCATTCATAGGGTGGAGACCTCCATAGTATGGGCAGCCAAATCATTTACACCTGAGGAAGTTTCAGCCAGACTCTGTAGAAAATGGAAATCGTCGGGATGGGCGTGAAACTTTTGATTAAATCTTTTAAATCTTTCGATTAAATCTTTCATCCAGAGGTCCCGGATTCAAATCTGAGATCAGATTTAAACCCGGATCCTCTGGATGAAAATGAAGCGTTTCTATCCGGCCAACTATAAGAATGGATTGGTAAACTGACACCGAATACGAATAAAGATGTATGAATGGAGAATAGGCTGCAGTGAACTTAAGAAAAAAAGTTCAGTAGGCATAAAGAAATAAGATTTAGGGTATGCACCAATAAATTACCTCGAAGAATATCGGAAATGTAATATGGAAAATTTTGAAAATAGAAAACAAACACTCAATTTTGGCTACAATTTGAAATTTTAAAATACAGGTAATTCTCGATTTACGACAAGATTCCGTTCCAATAACTCCTTCGTAAGTCGATTCTGATTGTAAGTCGAGGACTTTTTAATTCTTGATTTGTTTGATTTTTGTTTTAATATTTTCATAAATTAAGTTTCTATTTTACTTAAAACGATTAAAAATGTTAATGTAAACATTTATAAATTAATTATTAGCATATATACGATTAAATATATAAATGCAATTAATTCAGAAATAAAAATTAAAGAATTTTTTCATCAGTACTATTATTTCTCTTACTGGACGTGACAGGATTGCGACGAGATACAAAAATTGCAAAGAGAGAAAAGAACATTGATTGCTGATTAACAATTAACGTATCAAAGACTGTGATAAGTTAGAAGTGGGTGAATCATGCTAGCGGCCTTTAGTCGGCAAGCAAAGCCTTTTAACAATATGCAAATATTATATTTGCATATTAAGAAAAATATGTAATTAAAATTAATTAGTTTAATTTAATAAATTGCTTCATTTAATGTCTTACTGAAGAACCCTGGAATACCGATGTGTATACCAACACCATTCATCAGTGTACCTGATAAAGCCATACGAGATAATAAGAGAATGATTGAGTTAGGTTGTATATTCTTTAGTTGTGGTTGTATATGATGAGAAATTGGAGGAAAGATCATAGGAGTGAGTGTAATGAGAAGTGCAGAGATTAGCTAAGACCAACCTTTAATGATTTCGTGAGTGAATCTACTAGATGGACTGAAGAATCTGGGAGATGAAAGAAATGTGGAAGTAAAAGTGGAGGATCTGCATAAAAAACAAAAACTATATAAAGAAAGTGTGTAAAAGGTTTGATCTAGCCAATAAACTGAATAAACTCTTAAAAAAAAAGAATGGATAAAAGAGTATCATGATCATTTTCTGATACATTTAACGATTGAAAATTGTCCTGTGTTCAGATAATAATTTATAAATTTAAAATGTGAATATTTGAAAATAAAAATATAATGTATATCACTTTTACATTCTAATAGACGAAAGCAATTAAAGTTACAAAGATATTTTATGCATAAAATATCCTTGTAAAGTTATCACACATGCAGAGTTTAAAAGTTTTAATTTTAGAAATTAATCTTATCTTTATAACATAAAATATAAATTGTATGTTTTTATATTTTTCGTTTAAAACAGAAAGGATGTTGAATTTAACTATAACACATACTAATAAATTTAGCAAATAAGTGCAACTACAAAATATAATTAATGAGATAAAAAGTTACAGTTTCTCATAAAAGACCGCTCTTTTTTAATGTTAAAACATAATCAATAGCACTTATACTGTAGCTATTTTTATAAAAAATAGTTTTATTAACTAAAATAACTAATTTATTTCAGTTGATTTTTTATCTTGCGATTTTCTTCTTTCTAATACCGGTATACTGTGTTATTTTTAAGTTTTTTAATTATAATGCATACCGTAAGCCATAGACAAAATAAAAGCAATCACTGATAGCAACATAGTTGTATTTACAGTGCTACATATAATATGTTTAATTTAAATTACCTCAAATGTTATGGAGAATAATGCAGATGATCACAATCTCCATATTAACGAATGACAAAAAGAACAAATAGGATTCCATGGTTTAAACCATCGGTCCCCAACCGCTGGTTCGCGAGGTCTATAAAGGAGGTTCGCGAAAATAATATTGTAATGGCGGAATTTTAAATCGCTAACGTAAAAAAA
>WUQG02452285.1:0-34665 GCA_011317285.2 Androctonus mauritanicus | reverse complement strand
AGATCGGAGGTCCATATCTAGTTTGTCGTCGGATATGTCTCGAGAAAAATGGATTTTCGGTTGTTGATGAGTTTTTATTTTTCTCGGCTCTTCATTCTCTAGTAAATAATTCTAGCCTACGTTTCCTGGTAGACATTTTTTTTTTCTTGTTTTCGTTTTAAAAAAGTAAATTCCAGTTTTGATTACTTAATTAAATCGGTATCGAAATTAATTTTAAAAAAATATTTTTTGTTTTCTTTTTTAGGAAGAATTTTGTTTATGTAAATTTAACATTGTTGGAAAAATCATAAACAGTGGTTTTCATTCGTTCATGTCGAAATTGAAGAAGAGATTATTGCATAGAACAGATTCTTCCAGTTTGTTTACCTTGTTTCGGGTCGATGTCCAAATATACTATGTCGACCTAAGTAGGGTCTAAGCATCTGCACAGCGTTATTCTATGTCTAACAACAGTGGCTCTGACGGGATAACTCACAGTGTCATGACCTTAAATTTACAGTATGAAGGTAGGACCCAACCCAGTATTCCTAGTTCCTTCGCCCTAGAGACAATTACTGAAGTCAAAATCCATCTGGCTGTCGGATGGACCAGATTACCGCCCTCAGCAAGTTCACTGACTTTACAATCTTTTAAAGCAACCGTTTACTCTAATCTTAGTAATGAAGATACAAATTTCCGTTATCTCAAAATTCGAGTCTAGATAAATAACAACAGTTTTAACATTAAAAAAAAAAGAAAGAAAAATAATGCTATCTGAATAGTCATTCCTTTCGACGAATTACTAGAATATTCGATTTTTCATAAATAAATTTTACTTTGCCAATATAGGAGAGAGAAAAATTCGAAACCGCATAATCTTGTGTATAAGGAATCTGTTGATTGCTTTTGTTGAAATGCTTTAAACTGCGAGTCATCGAGAGTCAGAAAAAGAATTTTCGAGTCTATGTCTCTGTTAAAAGAGATCGAAAGAAAAAAAAAAAAAAACACTTCAAAATGTCGACGAGAGAAAAATGCTTGAGGAAATTTTATGATTTGAAAGATGATAATTATTCTCAGGAATACGTGATGTGTTATTTCCGTTGTTTGCAATTTAAATGAGACATAGCGTTCTGTTGTCCTATTTCCTAAAGCATTCCTCACCTAACTTTAGGAACCTATATTCAGTTTACTGTTTGCAATTAGACTTAATTATTAAATTCATTCGAGCCTCTCATTTACATCTGGTAACAGTTTTGATACTTCGTTTAAACGGATAATGGAATTAAATTTTTCTTTCTTTCTGGATGCCATGCGAAAAACAGCTACAGAAGGCCTCACTGACTCAACGCAACCAAACGATTAATACCTGTCCGATGTTCTCTAATCAGACAATTCGAAGGGTAAAGTAGACATAAGCATGGGTGGGTGTAAAATTGGGAATCAATGGTGCAATTTACGATCTGTCATTGTTGACATGGTCGACCGAACGAAATCATTTTTTGATAAATAAGTTTATATACTTTCTTTCCCAACATAATTCCTATCTATCTGATAGCTAATAAACATCTTACGTGACTTCAAAATTGTTAAGTTTAAACGCGTAAAAACGACGAATTTTTAAGATATTTTTATTTTTTTTCCAAGAAGAATGAATGCATTAGATAAATACAAAAATTCAATTTTATTTTTCTTTCTTCTTCTTCTTCCTAAACAGCCAAACAAATTGTCTCTAGTTCGTAAAATTAAACAGCGAGTTGTTTCTATCAGATTGATTATGATGAATGATTGGAGAAAATAAAAGTGGTTTTCAAAAAGCCTAGTTCCCATCATTAAGATTAGACTGAGATGAATAATGCGATTTATAGTGTTGAAGTATTATTATTATTATTTTTTTTTTTTATTAAGCGTATTTACTAAATGGATTTTAAAATATCTCTTTTATTTTGCTTAATTGTTGCAGTTTAAACAGAAAGATCGAATTAAAAACAGAAAAAAGATCTCTTCCAGAAAATCTAGAAAATCGAGGATGTAGTTACTGTATTAATTTAAATTTATCGAGAGTTAATTGTTTATAAAATTAAACTATCAATAATAATTACAGTAGAACCCCGTTTATACGTTTTTGAAGGAGGTTGATAAAAAAATTATGTACGAGTGAGATTAACGTTAAAACGAAACTTTTTATTTTAACTTTAATGTTGAAAAAATACATTAAAACTTAAAATTTAAAAAAGTTAAACTACATACTGTACTGTTAATTAAACTACATATTTTAAGTTTTAATGTATTTTTTCAACATTAAAGTTAAAATAAAAAGTTTCATTTTAACGTCAATCTCACTTGTATATAATTTTTATACAAGTGAGATTTTTATACAAGTGATTTTTATACAACGTACAAGTGCTCTCACTTGTATAAAAATCTATAGTACAGTACTACATACTGTACTGTTAATTAAACTACATATTTTAAGTTTTAATGTATGAAAAAATATGATTTTTCCATACATTAAAACTTAAAATTAAGAAGTTTAATTAACGATGATGGGCAAATACAGTTATTTTGGCATAAAGAAAGAATCAACTGTAGTTTGTTTTTTGGATGCAATACTACATTTATAGATCAAACCTTCATATGCAACTACAGTATCTGTCTGTGAAAAATACCTGTACTGTAGAATGAATTACAAAAATAAAACCAAAACTGAAACTTTTGAAGTGGATGAATCCAAATGTGAAAGGGAGAGTCAGAGTCAATAGAAAGACTCATGGGATAAGTTTTGGTTTTGCTTTTGTATTCATTCTACTTTCTATTTTGTAAGATAATATAGTGTACAGTATAACAAATTTTTTCTTTGTTGAAAAAATTTGGCAAAGATTTCTGGATTTTATATATAAGTGCAATGAAACGATTCTGGGGGAATAAAAATAATAGCATACAAATGTGAAAACATGTAAATGGAAAATGTGCAAGTGGGATGATTTTACATGCAAAATCGAAAGAGCATACAAAATACAACATACAAGTGTGAAAAATGTAAAAGTGAGAAACATATAAACAGAGTTCTACTTTAATTAAATTCTACTTTAATTCTGCATAAGCAATTTTATTCTTGTGTTAATGATAACAACTTTAAAATTCCTATAAATTTTTATATGAAAAATAATTAAATTTTTATCATCAGATACAATTTTGATGCATATGAAACAGTTTATATACTTACGTCTGCATCCATTGACTAAATTGAATGGATTTCCTTTATGATTTGGCAAACATTCACAAGTTGGCTGATGATTTTGTACTTTACATTCTGCGTTAGGTCCACATTGAAGGAAGGAACAAGCATCTAAAGATAAAATTTTAAAGAATGAACTATTTAAATACTTCTCAAACTAATTAATATATATGTTAAAATAAATTAAATACAGAAGCAGAAAGAATTTACTTACCAACACAATCTAAAATTCCAGTAGGAACTTGTCGACAAACATGAGTGTAATCACAGTCTCTATCTTCTTCACATTTATTAGGAATGATCACTGATTTGAAATAATTTTAATTAATAAATATAATAATTATGAATTTAAATATCACAGGAAGTTTTGATACATACACGTGCATCCTTTTTGTACATCAATTGGATCTCCTGTATACCCAGCAGGGCAGCGGCAAACTGCAATATGATTTTGACCTATACATTCTGCAGTTATACTACAGTCAGCATATAAACAAACAACTAGAAAATAGTGAAACAAAATGTTTAATCATTAAATTACTTAACATTAAAAAATTAATAAAGTTTAATAATTTTTAACTTACAAACGCATCTTCTTATTCCATCTGTGCCTGGTCGACAGACTTGATCGGTCAAACATCCACTATCACCACTGCACTCATGAGGTACTAAATAATTAAAAATTAATATTTTTGTAACATTAATAAAATATATAATAAAAAAAATTAAAATATATATATTTTTTTCACTTACATTCACATCCCTTGACTAGATCATAAGCATTGCCCACAAAGCCATCCACACAAACACATTGTGACTGATGATTCTCTGTTATACATTTTGCTCTTACTCCACAATGAACACTTTCACAACCATCTAAATATAAAAATATATTTTGAAAATTTAACATTTCTTAAATTGAAATTTATAAGTAAAAATATTATTATCCAACAAATATAAGAAAAAATATTTTCATTTATGTGATATTAGTCAGATGTTTATTAATTAGAATAAGTAGAAAGTAAAAAATATAAGTATATTGTATATTCAATAAATATTTTAAAATTATTTTAGTATAAAAAATATTTAAACCAACCAAAGCAATCTTTAATTCCGCGATTGTTTGGTCGACAAACAGCATTAGATGGACACTGGTGATCAGATTCGCAAATGTGATCCGCTATAAATTAAACATACTCTTTTAGTTATATTGTTGTTTTAAAATAAAAAACAATTTAAATAATTACATACGTTGTCTTGTACATCCCAAATCTTTGTTATTTGCATCACCAAAGTAACCTGATTGACATGTGCATAATGCAATGTGATCTGATACAGTACACATAGCATTTCTTCCACATAATACTTCAACACAACCATCTAAATGAAATTATAAGTTTTCATAAATATCTTTACAAAATAAATTATGATGTTTTGTTAGTAATTTAGTATTTTAATTTTTACAAAATATACTTACCTATACAATCTTTTATACCTCGCTGATTAGTTCGACAAATTTCAGTACTTCTGCAATCACTATCTGATTTACAGATATCTCGTGCTAGAAAAATAATGCATTTATCATCATCAAAGTGAGAAAATTAACGTGTTTAAAATTAAATACAAGCATTATTTTCTGTAATATCTAAACTATGAAGCATTATAAGATCATTAAAATCCTTCTTTTTAAATTTAAAAACTTACGTCTGCATCCTATTTGTACACTGTCAGCATTTCCTTCAAATCCTGGATTACATTCACAATGATGTTGATGACTAGTAGCTACACATTCAGCATTCTGCCCACATCTTTTACCTCTGCAAGCATCTAAAATTTATTCAAAAATTAATATAAAAAACTCAATATTTAAAAAACATTCAATTTTTTTATTAGCTAATAAAATATAATAAATGCTAAACTGATTACTATTATAAAAAATTTACATACTAAAACATTCCATGATACCCTGTCGACTCATTTTACAGATGTCACTATCGGGACAATCGTGATCAGTTTCACATCGATGTGCTGTAATAAAATTTTTACAAACATTACCATTTTTTAATATTCACACTGAGCATATATAGAATAAAGCAATCCTTACGTTGACATCCTTTGACTTTATTATTTGCATCACCACCAAACCCAGTGGGGCATTCACAAACTGCTTGATGATTACGGCCAATGCATAATGCATTAGGACCGCATTTTCTATTTTGACAAACATCTTAAAATAAAGATATATAATTAATGACGTGATCAAATTTACAAAAAATATTAAAACTACTTCAAAAGAATAACACTTACTGACACAATCTCTAATACCATTTGATGTTAACTGACAAACTTTATTAATTTCACAATCAGCATTTATTTGACATACATCTCTAGGTGGTGCTAAAAATTAATATAACACATTATATAAATTTTTTCTTTTAAACTGGATTTAACTATTGACAGTTCTATGCAAAATATATTTTAAAGTGAAAATTTATTAGTTAAACTTACGTTTACATCCATGAAGAAAATCTACTGGATTTCCAGAATATCCAGGATTACATTCACAAACTGGTTGATGTGCTCTTCCTATACACTGAGCATTCGGCCCACACCGTGTACTTCTACAAACATCTATGTAAAATATTTCAGTTATTTATTTCATATTTTCAATAATAACAACTTCAATATACAAATCTATAACTTACCAAAACAATCCTTGATATTATTTTCATTAGACCTACATATTTTGTACTCAGGACAACCTCTATTATCCTCACAGATATTTGGAGATGGTGCTAAAAAATATATTAGATATATTTTTTTATAAATTATTTTATTTAAAATAAATTTTAATTACTAATAAAATATAATTACGTTGGCATCCAATACGGATATCATTTGGATCACCAAAGAATCCATTTCTACATTCACATATCGGTCTATGCAATTTTCCAATACAATGTGCATTTACTCCACAAATGTGTTGGTTGCAAACACCTTAAAAACATTGTTAAATTTTTTAAATCAGTGTTTATATATTACATACTCTCCATTCATGGATACAACATAAAAAAGATTTTTTTAAAATTGTATCAACATATACTTACCAACACAGTCTTTAACTCCACTTTCAACAGGCCTACAGATTTCATTTCCATCACAATCAGCATCATGGTTACAAATATCACGTGGTGGTACTATATATCATAATTTAAAAAATATAAAGTAATGCATGACAAGAAATATTTTTGAAAATTAGATATTAAAATGATACTCACATTCGCATCCTCCATGCACATCATAAGGATTACCAGTAAAGCCAGGTGCACATTCACAGATTAATCTATGATTTCTTCCAGTACATTCAGAATTTGCTCCACACTGCTTTTCTTCACAAACATCTGTTATCAGCAAAATTGTTATTAATATATATATCTATTCTGTAATTATTTAAATTTTATTTTATAATTAAATATCGATATAAATAAATCTAATATATATTTTTCAGTTGCCATAAAAGTCAATGCAAAACTGTATTCATGAGAAAAATACATATTTTTGTAAGATTTCAAAAAACAAATATTGATGTTACTGAAATAAAGATTTTCCAAATGAAAAAATTCACTAAAATAATCATACATTGAAATTTAAATGTATTCATAAATAAAAAATAAAAAATATTTAATTGTATTTAGTAATATATTAAAATTTACTTACGAACACATTCTTTAAAACCATCTCCTCCTCTAATTGTTACACAAACATGAGTATCTGGGCAATCAATACTGGATGTACATCTGTCAAGTCTTATTACTAATGAAAAAGACATTTTTAAATCAGTTTATAATATTTTTTTAATATATTTTAATATATAAAAATTTTTAAGATCATACCTGTGCATCCACCATGTATATCATTGGGATTTCCAGAATAACCAGGTACACATTCACAGAAATATTGATGATTTCTACCAATACATTGAGCATTTGGACCACAGTGAACATTTGAACAAACATCTGTTTTAAATTTTTCTTTTTAGTTTTCAAATTATTTAAAATTTAAATTTCTTTATATATAAATACTGTCTGCTCTATTTACCTATACATTCATTAAAACCTTCATTATTTGGCCTACATGCCGAATTTCCTGGGCATGCAGAATTTTCTTCACATAGATTAGGACTAACTGTTGGTGCTAAAATTATTTTTAAAAGGTAAATTTTTCATTTTATTCAGTTATATTTGTGAATATAAATTAAACTTACGACTGCATCCTACTCCTGGATTACTTGGTTCGCCAAACATTCCAGTGGGACAATAACAGCTTCCTCCCTCACAGAAAGCATTTGGACCACACACAACATTCTCACACAGACCTATAAAAAAATTTTGAAAATTTATTTACTTATATTTTACTTTTTAGACTTATTAATTAATAAAAATACTTACCAACACATTGACCATTTCTACATGCTTCTCCACCTGGACATGCATTATCATTTCTACATGCACATCTTTGTCCAGCGAGACAACGAATTTCAGCTGAAAATTATTTTTAGAATATTTAGTTATTACCAATAAATACCAGTAATTTTAAAATAATAAAAAATTTTTATCATTGGTTTATTTTTATTATTATATTAGTATTATATAAAATTAAAATTTCATTAAATATTCAAAATTTATATTATTATATTTTTGCAAAACAATTATTATTTACAAACTGAAATAATAAAATTAGTTAAGTTAGACCAGAAAAACTTACTGCAGGCAAACAGAGGATTTCCAGTTCTTCCTGGTGGACAAGCGCATAAGTAACTTCCAACACTATTAATACAAGATGCACCAGTACCACATGGATTAGAACCAACACATTCATTCACATCTGTCAAAGAAAAAATTTATATAAATATATATATGCACACACACACACACACACACACACACACACACACGAGTATATGTATATCTGACTTCATATATAGTATTGAGGCCAGCATCTGATAATATCAATGCCATCTAATATGCATTCATTTTATAATTATATATCTTACTCAAATCAGAATGCTTTCTTTTTTTATATAAGACATTTATATTATAAACATTTCCTACTAGTAATGAGCTCATAAATTTCTTAAAGAGCAGATGATAAAATGTACATAATAATTATAACATGTATGTAATCTATTTAAAATAAATATATTAAAAGAAAATTTATTAAATTATGTGAAATCAATTAAAAGTTTTATTTTAGGAAATTAAATTAGCAGTTGTCATCCCTAGATTTCCAGTAACTCTGTATATGATTTTGTTATAATCATGCTCTCAAATTAAACTACTGAAATAATATATTCTGAGATAAGTTAAAATTGTCTTTTTTTTTTTTTTTTTAATAAATCTGTAGTATTGCCTCAGAAAACCAAATATGCATGCAAATATGTAATGACTTTTATCAGATGGTCTTAAAACAGTTTATAAAAAATTAATAAATGTAAAAGTAGGTAAAAAGCAAAAAATGGGAACAGAGAAAGAAGGTGAGATAAGAAAACAAAGTCATGTAGGTCAGGAAGTGCAACTAGGAAAATTTAGAAGAAGCTGTAAAACTTGTTAATCTACATGATTACTAATGTGTTTTAGAAGCACATTCACCTTCTTAATTTTATTAATATTAAGGAAAGTGCTGCTATTTTATGTATGTAAGTTCAAGAAGGGTAAAAGAGAGCAACAATGAAATAATGACAGAAGCTATTAAGAACACAACAGAACAAAACAGCTTCTCTTAAATTTAATTTCTTATATCTTAAAACTGTGGAAAAAAGGAATAAAGAATTAAAAACTCTAAATATATAATTTAATCGCTTTCTGATAGATACAGTATTTCTTTTCAACTAAAATTACAGGATATTTATGATTATCACTGAATAGTAAGAGTTAATTAAACTGAATACATTTAATTAAAAACTATAAAAGTATGATTACTAGATCACTAAATGAATATTAAAAAATTAGGATAAAATGTATGGAACCCAAACAAATGTATATCTAACATTTAATCAAAATAAATGAACTAGTATTGTAACCTAATAAAAGACAACAACAAGCTTTATTCTTTAATGTTTTATTTCTATCCAAAACCAGAATTAATTTTACTTATAGATTATAACCTAACTTAAAAACTTAGGCTATAATTAAATTTGTTATTAAACTAGCTTAAGTAAATGATTGCATCGTAATCTCAGGAAATACGAGGAAAAAAATAGAATTGTCAGAAATCAGTGTGGTTTGGCATTCTGTTTATCTTATTTACAATAAACTATGAATTTACAGTGTTATTATTTAATTCAATTCTGTTCATCAATAAATAATTTAGTTATTAAATATTGCATAATAATGTGATTTTCTTAATGCAAACAATGGAAATTATATAAAATAATTTATAAAAATTTATTAATACTGTATATTGATAATCAAATAAAAAAAAATTTAATTAAAAACTATAAAAATATGATTATTGAATACTAAATGGAAATTGGAGAATTAGGATAAAATGCATAGAACCCAAACAAATGTATATCTAACATTTAATCAAAATAAATGAACTAGTATTGTAACCTAATAAAAGACAATAACAAGCTTTATTTCTTTAATGTTGTATTTCTATTTATCCAAAACCAGAATTAATTTTACTTATAGGTTGTAATCTAACTTAAAAACTTAGGCTAAAATTAAATTTAACATTAAACTAGCTTAAGTAAATGATTGCACTGTAATCTCAGGAAATACGAGGAAAAGAATGGAACTGTCAGAAATTATTGTGTTTGTCATTCTGCTTATCTTCTTTACAATAAACTATGAATTTAATATTATTATTTAATTCAATTCTGTTAAAAAATAAATAATTTAGTTATTAAATATTTCATAATTTCTTTACTTGATTATCGGTATATTAATAAATTTTTATAAATCTGTCTTTTATAATCTCCACTGTTTGCATTAAGAAAATCACATTATTTATTTTATCAAATTTGAAATTCTTTCAAATATTTATTCTCAATACTACTACTAATATTATTTAGTTCCAATATTATGCAATTTCTTTGAAATTAAATAAAAATAATAAATTTTTGGATGAAATTTTTGATTTAAAGAAATTAAATAATAATAATTTTTCGTGTTTTGTGTCTAACTGCTATTGAAATTATTTAAACATTACTAATTAAGTTTATTTATACTATTTACCTCTACAACTAATATAAGGATTTCCTTGTAAACCAGCTGGACAAACACAATCCACACGCCGAGGTCCTTCTACACAATTGGCATTACTACCACAGTCAGTGTTATCACATCTTCTTTCCGTTCCTAAATAAATATTTTTAAATTTAATTAAAATTCAAATGTAAAACTTCAATTGAAACACTTCAAAAAAATTAAATTTTTATTTTAAAATAATTTTAAGTACAATAAAGATATCTGATGTCAACTAACCACAAAGTTTGTAAGGATTTCCACTATATCCAGGATTACAAACACAGCGATTTGGCACAGAATATACACAATGAGCATTAACACCACATGACGGTAAACAAATTGGTGGAAGCAGAGCTAAAATGAAAAAAAACAGCGATTTAGTTTATATTTTCATTCAATTTAAAACAAATGCTTTATATAAATATTGGAAATATTTATTTCAAAAATAAACAACTTACGTGGTACACAGAGAATTTGAGGATTTCCGATAAAGAAAGGTAAACAGATACATTGTCCAATTCTTCCATCACAACGAGCTGCTACTCCACATTGTACTCCATCACATCTTTCTGAAAATTTATTTACACATTTAAAATTGCATATTTATATTTTTAATTCATAATTTTCTTGATTTTACATTTTTAACATCTTATTTTTTTATTTCATATAAATTATTAAAATTCATATATTTCATTTCAATATTCACGTACTCACCTACACATACTCCATCTAAGCATTCTTGAGATGGCCTGCAAGAGCTAGTACTAGTGCATCCACGATCTAAATTGATAAATTTACACTTATTAAAACAGCATTTCACTTTTTATTCATATTAAAAAGTTAATGTAGTATTTTTAACTTATAATAAATATTTTATTATTGATACATACCAGGATGACAACCACCACCAGCCCATGGATTTCCAGTAAATCCATCTAAACAATGACATGTTCCTTGATTTGCAGAATTAACAATACAATGAGCATTAACTGCACACCATACACCAGAACATGCTACAAATAAAATTTAATTTAGCAAATTGTGTTATGATACTCTTAAAAGTTTTCAGTTTTATCTTATAACTTACGAGATGTACATCCTTTTTCTAAGTCATTAGGATTTCCTACATAACCAGGTAGGCATTTGCATACAGCTTTATGATTTTCTGCATAACACTGTGTATTTGGACTACACCATGTTGTTGAACACGGATCTAAAATGAATATCAATTTATTAAGTTTGAATATATTAAAAAAAATGAAAATCCTGATATTATTAAAACTTAAAATTTAACTTACCAATACAGGTACCACCTTTAATATCACAAAGAGCATTATGTGGACATTCATTGTTTGATGTACAGCCAGGAGCTCCTCTACCTATAAAATGAAATAAAACACAAACTTTAAAATGTTTTAAATTGTTTTGGTTAAAAAATTAATCTGACATGTCAAATTATTAATTTAAAATACAGTATATTAAAAAATCAAAAATAAGTATTGACACACCAAATTGACAACTAGGTCTCAAATCAGAATAAAGCAAAAATATGAACTAGCTTGTAGGACCTTAGAATAAGGTCCTACAAGCTAGTTCATATTTTTGTTCAGATTTTTGTTTTATTCTAAGTATTGACATTGTCCATAAATTATTTTTGAATAAATTTATTTTTTAATAAATATTAGATAATTATGAATTTACTTACATCCACTTTCATAAGGATCTCCACTTGTTCCTGGAGAACACTCACATTGAAAGCCTCCCACAATATTTATGCAAACAGCTCCAACTGCACAAGGCCCATTAGGATCTATTGGTAAATCTGCTACACATTCATTGATATCTAAAAAAACCAACATATAATTTGAATTTTTTTCTTTGATACAAACTTAAAACTTTGTTATTTTTATGAATTGCATAATAAAAAAACATAATTTAAAAAGAAATTAAATTTAAGAATTGTTCAGCATAAAATTTAATTTACTATTAATTTTATCAAAAATTATTCTAAAAATTTCTTCTTCTTTTGAATAGTTAACTTAATCCAAATTTCAATCTTATCTTATAAAAATTTTTTAAATTAATTCCACATAAAATTATGGTAAATAAAATTATATATCCTACTTTTATATTTGATATATTCTATAATGATACTCTGCAGTTTTAAACTATATATTAAAGATAGCCTAAGATTAAAAATATTACAAAATTATAAGCTTGTTTCTGCTATATGCATTTTTTATAGAATACATAAATGCATAATTTTTATTATTATTTAAAGTGTATTACATTTAACATATAACTCAATAAGAATTTTAAGAGGAATACTAAATTTATTATTAGTAACTTATACAGTTAATAATAATACCATGCAATAACATTTTTGGACTTCTATGCTTTCCTTAGTTGCATTTAACAAGTATGTGTCTCTAAAGATACACAATTGATTGTTGAATTATTTGTTATTTTACAAGCAGTATAACTTGAAATATTAACAATGTGTACTACATAATTCTGTAATATTTGATATGGTATGCTTTACTGAAGATTATATATATCTACATTATTTTTTTCAACAATTTTCAATAAATGTATTATTGCACTAACCATAACATCCTTTATTAGGGTTTCCAGTACAACCCTTTATACATTGGCATTGAGGACCTTCTGGTAATAAATGACATTCGGCATATTGTCCACATTGTTGCAAATCACATGGATCTAAAAATAGTTTTAATATTAAAATTTTACAATTTTATGTAATTTGGTAGTGTGATATTATTTAGATTTTATATAAGTAGAATATTACTCACTTTTACATGTTTGGCCTTCTAGAACAAAAGGCCTTAAACATTGGCATTGACCATGAACACATTTCTGATTTGGAGGACAATCATTTCCATGACAGCGAATTTCTATAAATATACAGATTATATCTTTATATGCTCTTACAGAAAATATATAGTTAATTTAATTGATATTATTATTAATTTTTAAAAATTACTATTGCAATTTATACCTATTAAAGTACAGCCTTTCCTTGGAACACCTGTATAACCAGGAGAACAAATACATTCATATGATCCAGGTAAGTTAACACATTCTGTATAAGCACCACAGACAGTCCATTCTTTAATTTCAGTACATTCATTAATATCTAAAATATTCAATTAATTAGTAAACATTATAGAATAAATACATATTATTAACAAATAAGCATTAATTTTAACTAAACCATTAATAAATTTATTATATGCAAACCTCGACAGAATCCATCAGCTTCTACAGTATATCCACGGGGACATATACAGAATCCATATGATGGTCCAGTAAAGACACATTCTTGATTTTCAGGGCAAGGATATGTTGTTGAACAATTTCTGCTAACCACTAAAATAAAATTATTAAATTTATTTTTCTTTCTAAGATTATTTATATTCACTTAAATTATTCATAAATTTTATTTTTTTATTTTTATTAATTTTAATTTTGAATAGAAGAAAAACTATATAAATGTTGAAATTAATCTAACCCTATCAGTTTAAATACTTGAATTAAATGAAAATTTTTGATGATTATAAATATTTTAACTATGGTTTGCACTCGCCTTTGAATTAATAACTAAATTAAATAATTTAAACCAAGAGTGATGAGAATAATGAATTAATAATTAAACTATGATTTTTTTCAATTAATTTATTTGAATAAAAACTTGACTTAGGCCAGGATCAAATAGAAACTTCAGAATAATGCTTCTGTTAGATCACCAAGGTCATATGGCACATTATCTCTCAAAACATTATTTTAAATCTTAGAGATAAATAATTTACTGCCAGTTTAAATTATTTAATCTGATTATTAAAAATTTTTAATTTAATGATCAAGGCAAAGGCTAAATTTATCAGAATTAAGTTCAGTTAGATTAAAAATACCCTTGAAATATGGTTTATTGTTATATAACTATTTTATATGCTTGTCAGTTTGAATTACCGTAATCTCATATTTATAAAACTAAAAATATAATTAGTTTTAAAATGAAATTAAGAAACTATAATATATTTAAACTTAAGAAGAATTTTTAATTAATTATTAATTAAAAATTCTTCTTAAGTTTAAATAAGATTTATCCAATTTTATAAAGCATAAAAATAATGCTTACAAATGCAATATTCTCCTTCTTGGACAAAAGGTGGAGTGCAACCGCAATGGCCTTCTCTTCTATTTTCAAGCAAACATTTTGTATTTCCTGGACATTCATTATCTCGTCTACACTGAATAACTGCAAAAAATTAAATAGAGTATAGTAAGTAACAAATATATTATATTAAAATTAAATTAATTAAATTACTAACTGTCTGGATAGCAAACACTATAAGGATTTCCAGCATGTCCTGGAGGACAATGACAAACATAACTTCCTTCTAAATTAGTGCAGAAAGCATGTAGACCACAAGATTGTTTATTACGATATTCTGTACATTCATTTATATCTATAAATCAAATTAAAAAATTTTAATATAAAAAAAAAACTGATTAATATTATATATTTAATAAAATATTTTTATATTTAGAAACAGATTTTTCATTTAAGCAAATTTGAATTTTATTACCATATAATTATTGATATATAATAATTATACCATATTACAAATTACATTGATAATTATAAAATAATTGATGATAATATAAAATAATTATATTATTCATTGATTATTTTATAATGATCAAATATTTGAATAAACTTTTATAAAGTTATTAATATGAAAAAGTTATTACTGTTCTGTTATTACTGAATTTTTTGACAAAACATGAGATTAGAACAAATGATTAAAATGGTTTAATATCAGGAATATGTTAGAAATCACAAAAACTGCACTATAATTTACAATGTCATTTTGTATGCTTTGTTGGTTTTCCTGTACCATAAAAAAATAAGATTGGTTTATTCTTTTGCAGTTTCATTATAAAGAATCATTTTGAAAGAAAAAATTTTTTGTAAAATTCAAACAATTGAAATCAAATATTTCAGATAAACAGCATAAAATAAAAAAAGATTACAAGTAATTCAGAATATTTTTATATCCTTCACTTCAGTTATCTCTATGATGATGATAAACTTACTTACACTATTTTAAAACAAAGTAACATGAATTCTTAATTTTATATATCGATTACAGAGATTTAATGAAATGTCATATATAGATATTGTGAATTATGGAAAATAGAAAAGTCTTTTCAGTTATAAAAAAATTACCTCGACAACGATTAGAATCCAGATCACGAGTATATCCTCTTTTGCAAACACATTGTGGAGTTCTACCAACAGTAACACATTCTTCATTTAGTGGACATGGCCTACTTTCAGAACATGTTACTTGAACTTCTACATAATAGAAATAAAATTTTTTAAATTGTTATTTATCTCAGATTAAAGAAATTTCTACTAAACAAAACAAAATTATTTACCAATTTCAAGGCAACCTTTATAAGCATCCCCACTAAAACCTCTTGGACAGCTACATTCAAATGATCCTTGTAAATTTCGACATAATGCATGTTCTCCACATGGAGATGGCCCATCAGAACTACATTCATTAATGTCTAAATGAAATGTTATTTTAAATTTAATTTCATATCTACAGTAATGATAGATTTTAACATATTTTTAGTAAATCATTATTTTAAATCTTACCAACACAGCCTGGTAAGCTATTACTACGTCCAGTAAAACCAACAGAACAAACACAAACAGGCTTTCCATTTGGATCTAATTGGCATTTAGCATGATCTCCACAAAATATCTCATCACATGGGTCTTGATAATAAAATAAAATTATGAATAAAGCAAATATTTGATCTTACCTTAATAATACAAATGATTCAAAGACCAATTATTTTACCTGCACATTGTTCACCATAAAAGGGATAGGGACAATGGCACTGTCTTCTATTATCACAAATAGATTTTCCTGGGCATGTATTATCATTAATACATACAATTCGTTGAGTACCTATACATATATTAAAGATATATGAATAAAGTCAAAAACATTTGATTTCTGTGAAAATATATGCATCAGCTAAATATACAGTATAACATAAAATTAAATTTAGAAATCAATTGTGAGTTCTGTGTTATATTAAAAATATTATTCAATTATATTTAATAATGAATAAATCTTATTGATAACATTTTAATGAATGTTATACTTCTTTCTGAATGTATTCATTATGGAATAAAATATAATATATGTATATAAATATAAAATTTCAAATAATCGTATTAATTGAAACTTACAAGATGTATAAGGATCACCATCAGTGCCTGGAGGACATTTGCAATCAAATCCACCTGGTTTATTGATGCAATTTGCTCCCAATCCACATTTGCCATATGGACCATAGGCTTGAGAACATTCGTTAATGTCTAAAATTATCAATTGGAAAACAAATATTAATATCAATGAAAGATAATATATAAATTTTTGATTTAAATTATAAGATACCTTGGCATTTTACACGTCCATTACCAGTATACCCTGGTGGGCAAGAACAACTAAAGCTGCCTATTGAATTTGTACAAATTGCTCTAGTTCCACATTGACCATTAGAACCAAAGAGAATATCACATTCATTAACATCTGATTAAAAAAATAAAAAATATAACTTATTTTAATTATTTTATTTAAAATATTTTATTTACATATATAAATTTTAATTCTACAGGCAATTAGCACATTGCTGCCCAATTCAATATTGCATATGAGTTATTGGAAATTACATTTGTTGTCCAATGGTATATGTCATACAAGTTTGCTTAAAATTGTATTCATCAAGTTTTCCTACATAATTTTCATATCTGTACATGTAGGATTGATGGTATATGTTACAGATTAATGCAAATTCTACCCTCTAGTATCAAAATTTGATTTTTTATAATTTTTTTCTAGAGAATAATAAACAATACAATATTTCAAAATGCATGTAATCTTTATAAAATTTCATTTATTCTGCATTTAACAAATATTAATTTGTCTATTATATGGTATTTATTACATTGCAAGTACAACATGATCACTTACATTTATAATAAAATTGTTCAAATATTTTAAAATATTTCAGAATTTTTCATTTTTTACAGTTAGAATATAAAGTAACTTTTGAGAACCACTTTATTAATAATTAATTATGACTTTATGAAATATTTTAATAGATTCATTTTTGTTCTATTAAATAAAATAAATCCTTTTGAGTTTTAAAAATAAAAATCAAAAATTTTTCTTCAACTGAAAAAGTAACCAGACTAATTTATGTAAAACAATAAACAGACCAAAAAATATTGTAAAATGCCAATCTGTTGCAGTGACCTAAATCTGACTCCACTATAGCCAGCCAGTCAGCATTATGTTAAAGATAAATGTTAAATTTATATTGTTTTCAAAGCAATACTGATATAAATTTATTTTAAATTTTAAGACATTGTTAAAAATATAACTTGCAAAAAATAATTTATTCTATAACAGTAATTTTATAGAATAAATGTTTGAAAGCTTAAAGAATTAATATTTAGAAAACAGTCACAAGCTTCTTAAAATGGGACCTCTAATAATCTTGTGGTAGTTTTTAAATGCTGTTACAGATCACATATAATTTTCTCTTTATAAAAATAATTTATTGATTAATAAATCTCAATAATTGTTAAAGTACAGTATTTCAGTTGTATATATTATTATTAATAGGTAATAATATAAACATTTAACTATATAAAAGTAATAATAAAATTAAAAACTACTGAAAAATCATAATGAGTTATAAATTTTTAGAAAAATTAATTTCTTAAAATTATTATTTGATTCTATAAAAATTTACCTTCACAATATTTGAATGGTTCACCCGTAAATCCAGGAGGACAATAACAATGATAACTACCAGGTACATTGGTACATATTGCTCCAACACCACACAATCCAGATGGTCCATGACTAACTTCACATTCATTAATATCTGATAAAGATTATAAAATTATTTAATGATTATATTTTTATAAAAAATAATTAAAAAATTTAATTTAAAATTAAATAAATTACCACCCATATTCAAAATTTACAGGAAAAACCTGAACTATTAATATAAGCTTTTCTATTTCAATGCAAGTATTTCTAGTATAATATAGTAATAAGTTTATTTTTAAATAAATAAAGCATATCATGAAGAATATTTTATTATGATTTAAATCATTAATATGTTTATTTTTTTAGGGCATTAAATAAATAATAGAAATGAATCATATAAACTTTCAAGGAACATTTTTCTATTAAATTAATAAATTCGCATCTTAATATTTTTGTTTTGAATTCATGATAAATTCAGAAAATAAAATATATCTGTTGTTATATATTTTTAAAATTCTTATTACTTATATCAGTAATATTATTAAGAATATAATTGCTGTGAATCTTTGACTATTTCATCATAATTATATTTTAATATAATCAGTAATTTAATTTATTTAATTATTTAATTAGAAATTTTAAATTATTATATATATAATAAAAACAAAATATGGAATATTCTAACCTAAACATCCAGCATTGATGTTATTTGGATCAAAAGTGTATCCTAAATTACAAATACAAGCAGCTTCTTGACCATTTGCTTGACATTCAGCATGAGGTCCACAATCTACTCCTTCACATGGAGCTATATAAATTAATAATTTTTCATAATACATAACTTTTTAATTAATTTTAATCTATAGAGTATTTCATTGTCTATAATTAATTATTTATCAGTGATTTGTAATTGTATTATTTTATATTAATATATTTATTATATCAAATATAAATATTTAATTAAAAATTCTTAATATTTTTTATAAATCTATAAAATTTTGAATTTTTGGAAATAACAGTATGGTAAAAAACTATTCTATAGTGGCAATATTTTAATATTTTACTTACATTTGCATGCTACTTTAGCATCACCTATGAGATTATCAGGACACAAGCAATCATAAGCCCCATCATTGTTAACACATTTTGCATTGTTACCACAAGGGAAATGTCCAAATAAGCATTCATTAATATCTGAAAAGTAATCAAATTTTTAATAAACAAGTCTTTTTTATCTTTTTATAATTTAAAAGGTAAATACCTCTGCAAGGACTTTGAGGGGAAGATTTTATTTTTTCATATCCAGTTTTACATTCACAAAGATAATTACCAAATGTATTTCGACAATTGGCATTTCTACCACATATATGAGGTGTACGACATTCATCCACATCTAAAAGTTTAATCATTTATTAAACTTGCCAATGCAATATATATTTTAAATAATGATAATTATTCTACTTACCAACACATTCAATACCATTTACTTGAAAGCCATTTTTGCATCGACACCTGGATAGATGGCATTCTGCATTTTCTGTACATTCATGATTTCCATGACAACGTACTTCAACTTGAGCTAAAATATATAACAAATTTATTTATTTATAAATAGATATGAAATTTTAAACTATCATTTTTGGCCATTATAGTTTAATAATATACCTCTAGTACAGGATTCTCTTCCATTTCCATCATAGCCTTCTAAGCATTTGCATTCATAAGATCCAGGGATATTATAGCATTCAGAATTCTCAGCACAAGGACTGAATCTTATACATTCATCAATATCTATGAGATTAATAATTAATATTAATTATATAAGTTATTATTATTTATATTTTGCTAAACGCTTAATTACTGTGCAAAACTCAAAATTACAATGTTTAAATCTTTTACCTATAAAAAATAATATGGTATAATCAAATTAACAATAAGTCTCATCAAGAAACATGCATTAATCTTCAAATTTTAATTTATAAAATATACAAAATTTATTCATTTTTAAATTAAAATTTAAAAAGTATGGCATGATTATAAATCATAATTTTTAATATCAAGATTAATCAATTATATATTTTTTGAATTTTTACCATAAGTAGCCTTCTGTCATATCAGTTTTGTTATTAACAAAAATGCATTATTTTATTGTAAAAATAGTGCTGAATACAAAAACAACATTGTAATTCAAATTAATAGAATACAAAGAATACAACTTTTTAAATAGCAAACATTAATTGAAGCACTTTTGTGTCAGACTTGCCACAATGATGATACACTACAGTATATATTTAAGTTTTCTATCAATTAAAATTAATAGAAAACCTTAAGTATTTGAACTGTGAGAATAAAAATTTTTTTATTTTAATGTATTATTACAATATGTATGTATTTGTATAAAATTTATATATAATCAATTATATTAAATAACTGTAACAATATAAATATATAAGTCTATGCAATTTTAATATACAGTAGAATTATTTTAAAAATGTTTTATTTATTTATTTATATTAAGTTTTTCCTAATTGCTCTTATTTATGTAAGTTAATGTAAAAATTAATATTTTAAAAAGTTTTAATTCTCTGTTTTTCACAATATTAATAAATTATTTTTTCTTTTCTCTGTACTGTGCATAATAGTTTTAATTACTATTTGAATTTTTTTTTTAAAGATGGCAAATTGTATTTGTTTAATAATTACAGTAGATACATAAATAGTATATTGACATTAATCTAAAAAGACAAGTATTTTTCAACTAGACCATTAAATTCTCATTTGGAAAAAGAATCACTATTTTACATAAATATCAGTCACAATTATAGATGACTTGAAGAAAGTTATCATTAATCTCAACCATAAGGAGAGCATTTAAGAAGAAGCTTTACTAGAAATATTGCCTTGAGGAAGTATAGATTTTGAATTAGATATCAGTAATTTCGAAATTTATTGATAATATTAAGTAAAATAACAAAGTTTATTAAATTTATTCTTGTTAAATATATATTTTTTATATATTTATATAATTTTGTTTGTATAATTGACACAATGCAAGCAGAAAATTATTTGTTTGGACATATACCTTCCTACAAAATACTTTAAAGGTATTCCTGTTTTTAGGAATATATAATGATAATCTATTCAAGAATGTAAAAATGACTTCCTGCTGGAAAAAGAAAAAAAAACATCACAGTTCTCTTGTAAAAAGCCTTGACCCTTTCCTATGACAACTGTTGAATTCAAATTTGTGAAATTCAAATTGTTGACATCTCACTATTTTTGATTTATTTCACATTTTCTAGAAGATTTAAATAACAATATAAAATTTTTAATTTTCCAGATGTATTTATGATAAAATGAAAAAAAGAAAATAATGAACAACTAATTTATAATTTAATGTTTAAATACATTTTATATTTTTGTTTTAAAGTTTTAAATATTATCTTTTTGTATAATTTTATTATTTTAAGATTATATAGGTTTATATTGAGTTTTAATTTTATTAGGAATATTAAAGATCTATCAAAAAAACCAAACATCTGAAATAACAAAAAAATTTCAAGCAAGCATTTATATTTATATTTTATAAATAAACTAATATAAGTAGTGTACACATATAAGTAGTGTACACTGATATAAGTAGTTCACATATATATTTACTAATTTTCTTTATTTTATAATTTTACTATTTCAATTGAAAATATATAAATCAATCACATTTGAATATATTAACTAATCACCTGCACACAAGATTCGTGGATCTCCAGAATAACCTTCCTTACAAACACATTCGTATGACCCATGGAGATTATGGCATTCTGCATTTAGTCCACATGCATCTCGTCTAAGACATTCATCCACATCTATCATTAAAATTTTGTAAAATTATAATTTTTCAATAAATCAAGTTATTAAATTATCATTATTAAAACTTTGTGTACCATGACAACCAGCAGATAAATATGGATCACCATCATATCCAGGTTTGCATAGACATTTATAACTTCCTGGCAAATTTGAACATTCAGTATTGGCTCCACAAGAATGAGGACATTCATTTATATCTGTAATTTATAATTAATAAATATGTAAATTAATCAATTAAAATTTTAAAAGTCATACCATTAAAATAATCTTACCATTGCATAATTGTTTAGCATTTCCAGTATATCCTTCAGGACAAACACAGTAAAAACCTCCATTTGTATTTTCACATTTAGCATTTTTACCACAGGGGAAATGAGAATCCAGACATTCATTTATATCAATGCAGGCAATTTCAGGACGTGGATTACCAACATATCCAAATGGACAATTACATGTATAACCACCTCGAGTGTTTTCACATAAAGCACCAGGACCACAAGGATTCCTTCGGCATTCATCCACATCTAAAAATATATAATTATTTTTATATATAATAAATATTTCAATAATATTATTTTATAATTATGAAATATAATAATATATTTAATGAGACATTCATACAAACCTAAACATTCTGTAAAGGGATCACCATCAAAACCTGTCGGACAGAAGCAACGATAACTGCCAGGTATATTTTCACAGTGAGCACCTCTACCACAAGATGTTTCATCTAAACATTCATCAATATCTGAAAACAGAACATTTATTATATTTTATGATAAAAATTAATTTTTTGATAATCTTATTGTGTAATATTATTATAAACTGGTATATTTTTTAAATGTAATTATTATAAATATATATATACAGTATATATTTTTACCTAAACAGGCAACTGTAGCATTTCCTGTATATCCAGGAGAACATTTACATTTGTAATGACCAGGTAAATTACAGCACTCTGAATTTGGCACACAAATTGATGCCAATGATGGAATTTCACATTCATTAATATCTGCAAAGATAATAAAATTTAATTAATAAAATTGTAATATTTATCAAGAATGTTTATAAAATTTTTAAATAAAAGTTCATACATAACTTGTAAAAATAAATTAATAAAATTTTGGATTCTTTTAACTTTTGATACATTGTATAAATCTTATTTAATGTGTTTCATGATTATATTGGCTTAGGAAGAATAATTAAAGAACCCATCCAAGAATGGTTAGTTACTGAAGGACACACTGCTAGGAGAGAATCTATATACTGTATTAGCAAAAACAAAAATAGGCTATTGTGAAAAGACAAAAATATCATTAGTGATCCTGAGTCATTTTCAGGTATCAAAAGGAACTATTGTCGTGGCAGAATGTGATGAAAGATCTTTTTTTGTGTATAGTAAAAAACTGAAATAATAATCTGGAATTTTCTTTTGTTTAGCACCCAGAGAAAATTGCTTCTTTAATGTGGAAAGTCACCTTTGCATTGAATAAGACTATTCTTAATATGGCATGGTAACATATTTCAAAATGCATTGTACAGATAATTAGTAATAAAAATTTTCTAGAAGATTTAATTAATTTTTCATATTGAAACATATAAAATTCTTTGAAATTTACATTTTATATTTTTATAATTAGTTTTATATATAGTAAATTAAACTTTCTTGTTTTAAAAATTAATAATTAATGCATAACTTTAAAGACTCGTTTTTAGAGAAACGATGATAATTTCGAAATAATTTTTTAAACAATGATCATAAACTTTCAAAAGATAGACTTTTATATCTTCTGCCTATTGTGATTTCAATTATGTTGACATTTTTGTGTATTGTTGACTTATAAAAACATTAAATAAACAAAATAAAAGTGAATCTAATGCACTGCTCTGTATATAACTTTTTTTTAAGGAAAATTCATTATTGGTACTTTCATCCATTAATGCCATTGGGAAGACAATGGTCAAAAGAAATGAAAGTTAACCGGAAGTAATGATGAGATTCCAGTTTTTGACTTAGAGCAAAACCATCCAGTAAAGTTAATTACATATTGTACCACAATAGGCATGACTACTAGCATCATTCTAGTACTAAATTACTGCATATTTGCAATGATTACAAATACACTTTCAAGTAATTCAGCACAGTTTATTTATTATCAGGAATTCTATGCATGAATAATCATGAGAATACAATTCGTTTTTAAATTCTTAAAAGACAAAAAAAAAGCATAAAATTTATTTCAAATTTCCATTTTAGATAAAAAGTTTTGTTTTATATTTCTTTAAAATTATAAAATATGATAATTTTAAAGCACTGTGTTAATATAAATAAATTAATAAATATGAAACTTAAGTTTTATAATTGATAACAGAAAGTTCAAAAACTTTATTATATATATTTAATTAATTTATTGTTATAACAATAAATTAAATATAAGAACAAGGTTACTTAAGCTAACCTGTTATCAAAAATTTTTCAGAGAGGGTCACTCCCTAAGTACACCTACTTCCTTATAAGTGTATATAGGGAGTGACCCTTTATAAAAATTGTAAGTACATACAAAGAGATGTTTGAAAATCTAGAGTATAGATCATATATCACCCATTTTAAGCAATCAGTTATATATATTCTCCATTTATTTAATGTTGCAATACAGATAATTACTCATTTACTCACAATGGAATCTAATCATGAAAATTCAATTAGATTTGTTTAAATTTAATTTAATCGATATTGAAAATTAAAATTATTTTTCGTGTATAACAACAGGGCCGCTCCAAGCCTTATGAGCTCTCTAGTACAAACAAAAACTTTGCTCCTTTTAATAAATGACATCACATATAAAAAAATGTAGCCTATATATTTTTATTTAAAAAATATTTATTAAATACTTTGACGTAAATTTACTAACCGAAAACAAATCTGCTTACAAAAATTCGCAACAGAAAAATGAAAAAATGCTATTGTCGCTTTTCGTTTACTTAATGGTCATACATTACATATAGCCTACATTATTTATCGTATTTATATTTCCGAAAATTCAATGAAAATTTAAAAATTTTCTGATTGATCACGTGTTACATCATAAATATTTTAAAGAATTTTCAATAATTTCAAAACTTCGCGGCATCTTTAGGTCCTTCGCGCGTCATGGGTTGCGCGACTTGCCCCTGTAGATGGTGCAGCCCTGTATAATAATCATTGATCATTATAATAGCGGCATAGCTATCATATAACAAAAGCACACAAAGATTAGAGATCCTATCTAAAAAATTATTTTATAATATTAAAACCGAAGAAAAAAGTCAAATTCCGGTATATTAATACAAATAATACAACAAACAGTTTAAGCAGGAATATATTATTAGTAAAAATACAGTTACTACTAATAAATCTTATCATTCCTACTTAAAGTGCTTCTTGAGTTATTTTATGAACAACGTAACTTGAAAATTAAAGCTGATATATTGAGTATAAAAATCTTATGAAGAAATATTCGTCTGTTCTCTCTCTCCAACTACAGATTCAATATTGTAATTACCTTTATTTAACAAGATTTACCAGCAAAACATATCAGGTAATTTTATTATTTGTTAATTTTAAAATGTATTGCTATAGAAAATGACTTTTCAGAAATTTTTACTTATATATATTATTTTTTTTTTACCCTGCACGTATCAGCTGTTTCTGATGAAAAATTATTTAGTTAAATTTCGAATAATAAATGATTATAAAAGAAAATGATGTTTTAAAACAGAATGTGCAGTCTTGCAATTAGCAATTTCAATCCCGAAGATTCGGGATTAATAAATGAAAGAAATCCTGGATTTATTTAATAAAATAATCGCAAACTTTCGCACAGTTCCTTCCAATTTTGACATATTTTTAATACGCTGAAGTACGGACATAGAAGGTTAGACAAATTTTATCATCAATCTAGTATTAAAAATGAATTAATTTGAATTAGTCTGGTGGACTTAAAAAAAAAAGTTATTTTTTATGTTTATCAAACTGAATTTAATAAACAGTATTATACTACAACATTAATTTTTATGTTTTTGATGTTTATAGAGAAATTATAACTAAACGCGTATTTATGTTATAAAAACAATTCAACATTTTGTTTTAACAACATAAATACGCATTATATCATACCTAATCAAAATTTATTTTAATTAATTTAATAAAAAAATGGGCCCAAAATGATTTTTTTTTTTTTTTTTGTTTAAGGGCCCAGGAAAATTACTTATGTCACTGAGTAACGATAAAACAAGTGTAACAATAAAAACTTTTAACAATGCAAGAACTTTGTTAGAATAATTAAATATTGCAAATATTTGATTTTCCTAACAGAATTTGTGGCACAATATTCATTATAAACGAATGAATGCAATAACAAAACTGTTGCGTGCAAAATATATTAATAGATAAGTGATTCATACTTATAAGATATGTTAACACAACTGGAAACAAAAAAATGATTCCATCCCATTGACTTATAGAATGTAATGTAAAAATTATGTTAATCAAAAGAGCAATTTTCTTCCCAAAATTTTCTTTTCCAGGAAAACAAATTATTATTATTATTACTATTATTGGTCGTCAAACCGGATTTTACTTTCCACGTTTCTGACTTAGTAGGTGGCAATTGACCGTTATTCTCCTCCTGCCTTCCATCTGTATACTCGTTAATAAATAAAAATGGCGATGGTCCGTTGCGAATATGTTTCCGTTCTATGCTCTCTCTGCTGTGTTATAATTAATAATGAGCCGATTTCCGTTTCACTAATAACTTCGACCTTGATCTACCTGCTTCCTGCGATGGGGGTTATTAGGAACAACTTCTGTCTTGTTAAACAATCAAAATTTTAATATTTCTATGATAATTACAACAGACAAACATGAACGCATTAATCTTCTACAAACATTCGAGTAATTTCCCTAATTTTGCAGATTTTACTTTTAATTAAAGTAACTCAATTGGCTTATTATCTATTCTTAAATTTAATGATTTATTAAGTGTTAATATTATAAAATATTTTTGAACTTAATTTCATTAAATTATTTAATAACTTTAATTATCATTAACTATTCAAATTTATCAAAATACCTTATTCAGTTTAAAATCTAAAGTAAAACGGTCATTTTAATTTCAATTTTAAAAATAAAAGAAATAATATACTAATTAAATTAAATTTATAAATTATATTCAATAATAAATATACTTATTAAAAATAATTTTTAAGGAATTTTCCCTAAATCCCATAATAAAACGTTCAAATGTCGTCTGCTTTTTTCGTGATATGTCATCAGCCAATCAAATTGCATAGAAAACATTTTATGTTTATTATCAATTATTTTTTTATAATATTCATAAAAAATAAACATTTAATTTATGCAAATCATAACTATATTTTAATAGTTTCTCAAAGAAACAGATTAATAATAAGATGAAAAAAAAAGAGAGTAACATACCATGGCATTCAAATCCATCACCTTCGTATCCAGGAAAGCAAGAACAATAAAAACTACCCATTGTGTTCGTACAATGTCCAAAAACATCACAAGGTCTATATTTACATTCGTTTTCATCTATAAAAAAATTAAAATAAAAAACTTTTAATTATTCATTAATTCTGAATCAGGACATTCGGCAATTATAATAATTGTCCACAAACAAATGTGAAAGAATTGTATGTTAAACCGAAGTGCCGATTAATTCTACGATTCCTTTTTGAGGATTTTTTTTTATATATATTTTCTATTGTTCAGTATACATCCATAAATCTTTAAATACCATAACAAATTAATAATTAATTCCTAATTTAGCATAAAATTTCGAAAAAATCGATTTAAAGGTTTAATTACTTTTCGATTTTCTGTTTTGTTTAACGCGGATTATAGTCGTCCAAGACAGGGAGAAAATATATATTATAAAATCTGGAATTTGTTTTATAGTCTATTAGTGAATTAGTGAAAATTATGGAAATTTTTCCATACACAAGAGAAAGATTGATATAGATGAGTCATCTTATGAAATAATTTTTAAACAGATACGAAAACCAGTCAAACTAGCAATAAAGATTTGTCCTATTTAAACAGCCTGACCAGCGAAGGTGGGTCAAGTTAGAAGCAGGAACATTTTGGCAAATGTTTAAATAGGTTAAACACCCACTCTATGAACTCGAATCTCTTTAAAAAATATTTCAAAGATTGCCTTGAGATCATAGGCGTTTTGGAATTTCTTTTTTAACAGGTTTAAATATTATTAAAAGCAATAATAGAAATTTCTATTTCTATACTTTAACCTTATTTAATTATAAAAAGACTGCAAGAACTAGCCGATAACTGTAGTCACAAAAAAAGTCAGCTGAAAACACACTGCATTTTGAGAAATTGTAGACTAGAGATACCTTGTTGCTAAACAAGGAAGAGACACGTTAATACTAGAGGCCTTCAAAAGTTTAGTATAATTAATTGGCAAGATAAAATTAGATAAGAAAAAAAAATATAGTGAACAAAATTTCCGGGTTATCCAAAACTAAGGTTACTTTTTATTAATTGTTAGAAATCTATTTCAATATTTTTTCCCCTGTTAAATTTTGCTATAAAACTGATCAGATGGCCTCAAGGTTCGATAGACAGTCCTGTCAGCCTATACTATAGTTATGCCATAGATTCCTCCTCAGTATGTGAAAATTTAATCCGAAAGTCCGGTTTTATGAATTTTCAGAACAGGACATAACGTCAAGGTCGGACAATCAACCCTCCAAGATAATTTAAGAAAATATGCAGTAATTATCGATCCAATAAATTTACGATGCGCACAAAACACATTGTAATCCTATTTTAAAGCCATAATTATTCGTGGATTCCTAAATAATTCTTTCCTATATTTTAGAGGATTAATTTATATTTTTATTCCAAGATATTGGCTCGAGGTGTATTAGGTGCTCTTGGGTTCTCCACGTCTGAGACTCCTACTGTGATTTTTCTCTATAATATATGTTCACCGCCGGCTGTTAGTAACACTAGCACTTTATTACTATCACGTCCGTTTTACTCGTTAATTATGAAATTTCCTTTCGTGATTCTCTTGTAATTACAGCTTGTTTGTTTTGCGTTTATAAATTAAAACAGAGCTAATAATATCGTGTCAGATGTTTTTACAATTTAAATTTATATGATTTAGATATTCAACAGCTGCCATCATACATAAAAAAAAAAAAAAATACTAGATTCTCTGAAGTAGTTCACTAAATTTTATCGAGTCTAGTTCATGAGCCATTTAAAGATTTTAGATTTATATAGGATTATCATTATAAAACTTTCAATGTAAATCAATATTTTATTGAGTGATGTGACCTATTTATATAGATTTTTTTGTTTTTATTAGACCTGCATGATGCTTCTCCTACTGCTAGAATATTAATAAAATTTATGTAAGCAGCATATTTTTCTTTATATGGTATGTGAACTGTAAAGTATAGGTCTATGTTAATTTTTTTAAGACTTCTCTAGTGACTAAGTTTTAAAACAAAGTTTTTTATATCAGTATAATTTTTAAACCAATCCTGGCAGGTAATAGTAGAGTGAATGACCATAGTGTCAAAACAAGTGCCAATGAACACTATAATAATACCCAGAAGGTAATGTTTAGCTTTCTTTGAAGAAGGATGTGATGTACTATCCAATATTCCGGTAGTTTTTCATAAGTTCACAAGGTCAAGGGATAGCAGACAACAGAGGAGTACATATACAAAAAAAAATTCCTGGCAAGGGCACAGCAGCTATTCCCTCAGGTATACTGAGCGAAACATGTCGGCCTTGGATGCCTGATGTAAGTTCAAGGTTGCCAAGAATGGAATCGCATCGAAGTACAGATGAGCAGTAGTGTGTGAACGGGCGCTGTTTTTAAAATTATTGTCGTACGTCACTTACCTGGCATTTCACATCCCTTTCCACCGAAACCATCGTTGCAGTAACAGAGATTCTCTAAACATACTCCATTGATGCACCTCGGCATCTTCGGATGGCAGAAGTCTAAAATTTATGAAAATTTAAAAATTTAAATGCATAATAATTATATTTGTCAAATAATAAACATCAAATAACATAACTACGATAATAATTTCACTACTTTCAAAATTAATTTGCTAGAAATAGTTGCAAACATTATATGTTTATCAAACATAATTTGTATCTTATAAAATATGAAATCATCAAACAGATGATTCATTTCATATTTCATATAATTTTATATATATATATAAACATAAATTCACGAAACCGGTTTAAATAAATTCTGAAATAGCTTGCCAAAATTTATATTATTTCAAGTTTCGGACATATAGCCTTGACTTCTAAACTTTTTATGATAAAAAAGTAAAACCGGATGAATAAACAATACATAAATTTCAACCTTAACATAAATCAAAGCATACGTTTAAAAATTATGAGATTTATCATATTAACTTAATTCATATTAGCGCTAAAGTCTCTCGCAAAGATGTAATAACTGTTAAAAACATAATCCCGTAAATTTTTTCAAATTTCATACTCGATAATTTAAAATTTTAAAATAGCAATTTAGATTTAATTACTTTGTTTTGTTGAAAAGATAATTACATTTAAATAAGATTTCCATCTCAGATCCATTTACATATTACAGCACGTCAAAAAAAGTAACTAATACTCTTGATGAAAACCAGGAATACCGCATAAACCTGCTACACATAGCATTATCTCGATGAACATGATACATGTTAAGCATGTGAATAAGATATTTGATAGCTTGTCTTAAAAGATATATTTATTTTTTTTATTATTCTGGCGTTTTTGCAACTCTTTCGTGACTTCTGAGAAAATAACATAAGATGATAAAATCCCACGAAGGCCTCATTGATGACCCAAATTTGTAAATAAATCTGACTACTTCATCTTATTTTACATTACTCCACCCTTTGCATCATAATTTTGAAAGCATTCATACTTTGATACTTACTCTTGTCTGTACATTTTAGTTCGCTAGCGACTTCGTCCGAACCGTGAAAACAATGAGGTACATTATCACATAATTTCGATAATTCGAATAATTGTAGAACATCGGTGGATTCGTTTACTTGACACCCGAAATATCCATCTTCTAAATTAAGTATGAATATTTCTCTCCTGAGATAAGGACTTGGAAAACTTGGACTGTATTGGGAGGATACCTGAAAGACCAACAGTAAAAAAGTTTAAAGATTCTAATACCAATTTCCATTTTTTTTTTTTTTTTTTTTTCCTATCTAGAATTGAACTTCTTGGAACTGTAAAATACTATAAAATTAAAGTGTTCTGCTAAACAGTTAAGTGGAGTTTTATGTTATTTTGGTGAGACAAGTGCTTTAATTAGTCTAGACGAAGGACCGTCCATTCGGAAATAATGACCAAACGTCCGGTAAAATGATGATAAAAAACGGTTTTTGGAATTAGCGAAACGGTTCGCATTGAGTGGAGAAAGTGTGGGCGGCCGTTTAATAACCTTGAAGTGTATTTTCAAGGACGACCAGAACAGGAATGAAGAAGAGAAACATTTTGAATGATCGGCTATTTTTCATCTTTGTTTCTTGAATTGTTTCTTTTTTCTTTTCTGTTTTGTCCTCTTTACTGTTTTTAAAATTATCATATAGTTTTCGTTTATTAATTTTTATGTGTCAAGAGAATAATTTTATTTTCTAAATATGGAGATAATTCGAACAATAGTACTATCAACCAATTAAAAATAAATATTAAATTTTGCTGCGGTATTAAAACGATCTGGCAACGTTATTAATGAAATTAAAACCATCGATAATTGAAACTGATGATAATTATAAAAATATTTTAATATTAAATATGAATAAATAAAATATTTACTTAATAAACAAATTTAAAATATTTAATATTTATAAGTTAAAATTAATAATAATGAAGTAAAAGTAATTACAGATGAATATTAGTAAATAGTTTATGTCTGTATTTAACAATCTGGCAACTGTTTAACTCTTTAATAAACAAACTTTTATAATTATAATCAGTTAAATACAATTATAATAAATTAAAATGGTAATTTTGTACAACTACACCTAACTATATATGCAAATTATTTAAATATTTTTAAAATCGACCAATCACGAATGAGAACCTTACTCAACCTGAAAACCCATCCAGAAATTTTCTTATTTTCAAAATTCATCAGTTGTAATGCCCCTTGGCGCTTGAGATATCGAATGAAAGGAAAAGTCAGTAAATCTTTGCAAGGAGTGAGAAGTTGGCATGCAAAGATTTCCGCATTTTTTCGTAATGATTGCAATAACAAGATGCATCACGAAATAAGTCAATGACACTTCTTTAGTTTTCAGACAAGGACTAGATAATTGGTTTAATTTTGATGTATAAACTAATACAATTCTTGATTTATAAATCTAAGCTTCGGTATTTAATCCGATTTAAAGTTCTAAAGAGTTTCGGCTTCTTCGCATCTTAAGTCGCAAGTCTCGCGTATAACAAAACAATAATAATCCCGATTCTTCAGATGTTTTTGGATTGCAAAGACACGAGCTGCATTTTAATCCCGATTTTATAACTAGAGAAATATTTTATTGATCCAGCAAAAACTTGCATCACTTTTAAATGTCAAGTTTAATATCATATTGCGTATGAGTTGACTTGTGTAACAATTATAACTACAAACATAAATCTCCATCTGTTTATCGTTTTAAGGATAACGATGTCATTAAGATAATTTTAATAGGACATTAAAAATTTATATATTCGTACTTCCGGCGGTAAATGATTCTGATGCTGCTTCAGGTGATAACTCTTGAATATTACTATTAATTTAATGTTTAAACAAAAATTAGAACTGGATAAGATAACTAGGAAAAAAAATACCGAAAGAAGACCCTTTTAACTGGAGCAGAACACTAAAAATTGGGTTTGAATCCATATAACGCGGTCATTAACATGGTTAACAATAATCTTTAAATAGTTTCCAGAATAAATTTTATACTGTATTATTTTTAAATAAGCCATGAATATCAATTACTAAAAATAATCCATGCATTTATTAAATATAACTCTACTCACACGATATTATTTAAGGGAGGAAAAGTGATTTTCCGGTTTGGTACCAGGAAAGTGCATTTATTTAAAGTAAATTTAACTGAATGGTTTTGACATTTGATGTCAAAGTCATACGGATAATTGATATAAAGGTTAGATGGAATCTACTTTTCTAAAATATTTTATTACCAAGAGCAAGGCAGATGGTGTTCATGCATATCCAAGGTCATATCGCATGCAGGAAGAACACGGAAAGATCATGTTCCGGAATGAATTGATGTATGCAATATTTTTACCAGGTTTTTCTCGGCATGACCATACTGAAAAACTACAAATGGGCCCAAAGTACTTGTTTTATAAAAACTACTCATAACAACAAATTTTATAGGTTTAGAAACTGCGAAAAGTATGCTAAGCGATAAATTATGTCCCGAAGGAATCACATCTTTTATATAAATAAACATTATAATTTTCATTGTTTAAAAAGTCAAAATCCAATTAACTTTTTTTTACTGTTCTGGGCACAAAATTTATATTTTTGTAGTAGCAAACTTGATATGCATTTTTTTCCGTTATGCTTCAATACTTTATCACGAGATCCGCTCTTTAATTGAATTTTAACAATTTCACATGGAATCATTCTATCCTAAAATGTACTTTTTTAGAAAAATAGATACATAAAATTTATAATTAGCCATTAAAATGCCGCTAATGGGTTTCATACGTGCATAAAGACTATCAAATCCGGCACAACAAACAATGTATTTTTGAATTCTAAAAAAACGGCCAATCGTTCTAGTACGATTTTGAAATTTCAAATTTTAACTAGTACTATTGGTCGACAGTTCGAAATTCGTTATCGTAAGTAACCAATGCCGTTTGAAGTTTGAAAGAAGATAAGAGATAAAGCAGCTTAATTGGTTACCTCTTCCGAATGCGATATCTATATCTGAGTTAAGCAACCAATAGAAGCTACAAGTTTCTTTCCTGTGAGAAATTGCGATGATAACGCGTAATATCTTTATAAAAAACAAATATTTAGAGGAAAAAAAACGACGAAATGCATTTCTAGAACGTCATCAAGGCAAAAATCGTGTTTTGCCACCAACATCGACGTAATGGCAGTGACATTTACGTAACGCCTCCTTTTCGCCACATCCGAGTCGGGTTCTTTGTAAAAATCTCAATAATCTTCTTCACGGAAAGCAGTTGGAAATGTCAACAAACCATTTACAAAAAAAAAAATCATTAATATAAAACAATAGCCTCTCTGTCCGATTCGTGCGAATTTGCCCTTTTAGCAAATTTCTCCCCCTCTAACCTTCTGTCGCTAATTAACAAACTAAAGGG
>WUQG02452275.1:0-12855 GCA_011317285.2 Androctonus mauritanicus | reverse complement strand
TTCTGGACAATAAATACGCACACAAATGTTTTTTATCACATTTTCGATACTATATTACATCCATTAAATATTATTAATGAGTGTAGTTGGAACACATTGGTCACGGTAGCCATCCATCCATCTTGGCTCTCTCTCTTTTTCTGGGTTAAGTCACACTTTCGGTTTATAGTTGTTGAAAGTTCTAAAATAGACCAGCGTGTTAATTATAGTACTGTGTTATATTCATCAATAAATATATTTTATATATAAAACTATATAATCCACTGGTATATTTATCAGTGGAAGTTAAGCGTAAAAAACAAACTAAAAAACTTACACCAAGCTGTGGAAGTGGAAAGAAAATTGCATTTTCGGCTGTTGGTCTTGGACACAGTTCGCTAATTTCGTGAGTGATATGTATAAAATCGTTGGCGATAGCTTGCCACATATCGAAGAATATTTCTAAATTTTCTTTAGCTATTTTACTAGTAGGATGCAAACAAAGCGTGTGACACGAGGTGATTACCTAGAAGATAAATTTCATTAAAAAATTTTGTATATATTCCATATCTCTTATACTAAAATTCTTATATTTTAAAAGATTAAATAGTACAAGTTCTGGTCAAATCAATACAAACTATCGATATTTAAAATTAACAAACACTTATTATAAAATTACAATATACATAAGTGTTATTTTTATTACTCTGGGTCACATTCATCTATCCAATTATATATTACTAGCCAAGTATTTAAAAACATACGGTATATGAGGAAAATCTCTCTTTTGATTTCTTCTACCGTTTTGGTTGGTCTTTAAAAACCACCCTGATAATTTCCGGGTGGTTTACCAACTTACCAATCTACATTTTTCCGCTCTTGGGAGGAACATGGAAGTTGGTCATGCTGCCAATATTGTGTACTCTATTCCTACGGAAAATCGAAAGTTTTACCTATCTTGGCAGTATTGTTTCATCAAGAATTTTTTAATTAGAAAATGTGTTTTTTATTTCAAACCTAGTGTTTATCCAAATGTTATATGGTAGCCGGACTAACTAATTACCACTGATAGAAATTATCGGTTTTTTCCGAATTTATTAAAGTATAAAATGGCCAGATCATTTATCACCACGATGTGTCGATGATTTCATCTGGATTTGACGTTATCTTTTGTTACATCACCAGGTGGTGATATCTGGCCACTACATCCCCAATTCGAACAAAATCATTTGGTCATAAAATAATTTACTATAGCATGGAGGATGGGTGGGCCTGCCTCACCTGACCACAGTAGTGAGGTAACGTCACTGCTTTCTTCCACGTCATGGCCATATGGCCTCCACCCCATGGTCACCTCGTCTCAAATTCAGAAGTGACTCCGAAGGATTTAAATGAAGGCATTTTTGTTGCCACTCCAAAATACCCATCCTCGGGCCCAGGGTAGCTAGCTTCCCATGGCCTGGCCAGAAATCTTGGCATTAAATTTGTTCTGGAGGAGCCAAACAGTGTGGAAGCCTTTATGGAAGAGACAGACAGACAGACATATATAACCTAATTGTATATATTTTGTTAACTTCGTTTATTTCCCTATACAATACCACCAATAATAGGTTTATAGGAGGACTAACTGTTAGATAATGAACACACATTAGGCTTGGCTTTTCAGAATTATGAAGCTGCATTAAATTGAAAACTAAATTTTGATGACTTGGGTAATTTATAAATATCTGATACATTTTAGAGCTAGTTTCGTTTGACATATCGCATAGATTTCATTATTGATAGGTAAAGTAAAATTTCAGATAATTCTAATTAAAATTATAACAAAATATGTAATGAAGTATAAAATGAGTTATTGCAAAAATGCTACATGAAGGTTACATTTAAATAATATTTCATTTCCCGAATGCAAACTGAATCCTCCGGCCGGGGAACATTTTTCAACATTTTTCGATCGAAAAAGCCAGAAATTGAAGTCAAATAACAAAAAAGAAGTATACAAATATAAATAGGAAGTAAACTATGATAATTTAAAAACACAACAACAAAACGAACAAAATTTATAATGATATTGTGATTTAATTTTCTAAAGAAGCTATTAAAAATTCAAAGCGAGAAAAAATAATAATGGCGGCACTTCCGATTCCGAGTGTTCGCACATGCGCAGAAACATGGACTTCACACGCTTATTCCTTTATTATATATGATGATGAGAGAGAAATGTATATAAATACAAAAAGTGACAGTTTTAACTTTAACTTATAAAAGATGTTGGAAATAATCCTCTGGTGTGTTTAGGCCCTATTTACATGTTTTATCTTGTTTTGAAATACTCTTTTAACATATTTAGAGTGCTATTCCTGAAAAATGTTGCTGTCGCCTTCTTAAATTCAGGGAGAATATATGGATTGTTTTATATAATATACTTCTTTTATATACCACTTTGTCAAAATTACATGAAATTTTTCACTAAAATTTAATTTCTTGTGTTTATCAACGTTTATTTTTCATATTAAAATAGGTGCACAGTTACTTTCTGATCACCCTACAATAACATTCAAAAAGTATTAATATACTGCAGTTGATTTTGCCACACTATAGTTCTGTATAGAAATGTCGAACTATAAACTTTCATTAATTAATTTTTTAATATGAAAGAATATTGAAAACTTAATATTTTTCAGATAGATTAATACATGTATTAATTTTTCTGAAGAATGTTTCATTCGCTAAAGATTTATTCTATTGTAATTTACTGGAAAAGTTTTAATAGCATAAAATTTAAAATCCAAAATATTCTATTAGAGTTTACTTTTTATATAAGATAAATAATATAAATAAGACATAAATATATAGTTATTCCGTTTGGGAATTTTTTTTCTAAAAAGTTGTTTAGAATATACTATTAATGTTACGATTGATGCGAATATATTATAAGTAATATGGAATTTTTTTAGTTTATAATATTCACATTACAGTATATTCAGGTTGTTTCAGAAAAATGCGAAGCCTGGGGCAACTAATATTTTTGAAGCCCTTCAAAAAAAAAAAAAAAAAAACAAGACAAAATTGACAAATATACAAGAAAAGCGAAAATATTTATAGAGAACTTCAAATTTTGACAATACTGAAATTCGAATGGTATAAAAATATACAAATATATATTTTTCTAATATATTGAGTTATAAATTGAGGCCCCTAAAATCGTGAGACCCGGGGCAACCGCCTCTCTTGCCCCTCTCTGATAACCATTGAGTATATCTAATTATGCATGCAATTATATACTGTAATTCAAAGATAAAAAACTGATATATGTTTAATTTAATAATTCATGAAGAATTATTAAATTATCATTATTAAGATTTAATAGTTTCTAATAAAATAATTTATACATAGATATATATCTGTTTATTGTTTTCGAATTATTAGGCAGTTAATTTCATTTGATGTTGAAAGGTAAAAATACTTTTGTTTAAAGGTAAAAATCAATAATATTTAACTATCCGACCATTCTCAAAATTCCAAAAAGCATTTTTTTTTTTAATTTATAGGACAACATTTTTAAATGCATTGAATATATTTTTTTTTTTTTTGCATATTGTTATTTATTATGTTGACATTCCTAAATCATATTTTTGAATGAAAATGTTTGTAAACTGTAAAAGATTCGTTTTAAAACCCAAATCATAAATGGTATTCCACAATATCCCCATTTCCTATATTTATACGTGACCTAATTTTTGAATTCCAACAATAAATCTTTGTTTACTCTTCAAAAAAAGTTTTCGCTTGCCCGATAGAAAATATAATTTTACGAAACAAATTTCATAATTTTTAAAACTAATATCAAAGTTATAATTTTTCTAAAATTATTTTTATTCGATTTAAAAATAATTTTTCGAATTTATTTAGATATACAGTAATATAAAAAAAAAATATCTGAAAAAGTCTTAATAAATTTTTCATGCTATAAAAAAATAATACGAAACTAAATTACGATTATTCGAATTAAAAATCTCGCTATTAAATAAATTTACAAAGGAGTTATTTCGGCAGATAATACTTGTTTAATCAGGAAATGAGCTTTAATATATAATCAGCATTTTGTTTTTTTTTATGCGGAGCTTACGATTTCGTCCGAAACACGTTTCCCGCATCAGAAACGTGTTTTGCAATGACGTCACGTTTGAAATATTACGTGGGAAGTCACGTGGTTTTTAAATCTAGTCGTCTGCTTTTTCACTGATTTCAGTCGGGCAGACGACGACGTCAGGTGTGGAACGAGCTCATCGCTATCAAATGTGGAAGTTCATTATATACCATTGCTTGTCTTTCGGGTGAAGACAAAAAATTTTAATTTATTTAAGTACAGATATCAGTTAAAGATGCGTTTTTATCTGAAATGGAATTTATTCTGTGCAAGTTGCCTCTTGGTTGCCGTTGTCAATGTAACAGGTAAAGCAAAATTTTAAGTTTCGAATTATTTACGATTTTAGAAATAATTATAGTGGTCCATATAATTTTTTTCTCAAATTATGATTAAACATACTATACTATACAGATATACTACATAAATAATTACAGTTGTACTAGTCTGTTTTCATATTTATTCAGCTTTATACAGAAAAATTATTTTATTGATTTATACAGGGAAGGAAGTTTTGAAATAATACACAGTACATCGGAATTTTCGTTATTAATTATATTATTTCTTATATGTAAACTTAAGAAATGTGTTGTTATGAAATAATTACGAAGTTAACACAGGTATGTTTTCTAAATAATCAAAACTCCAAACGACTTTCCGTTACACACTTAGACTTAACGAGAAATTCTTATGTTACCGTTCCAATAAATACATAAAATTGTAACTTTTTACCTGTTCCATTATAAATACCAATAGACTGGAGAAAATAGAACAAAATAATTTTACAAGGCCGTCTGAATCACGTCAGATTTTTTAAGATCTTTTTTAATCTTGCATAATTCGAAAACTTTTTTGTTTTATGTATTTCATGAATTTAAATGTTTGGAAATTAATGAAATTTTGCGTTCGATATAAATAATCACACTGTTTTTTTTTCTATTGTTTATTTTTGAAGATACCTGGTAGTTCTCGTTACGTCTATTTGAGAAAATTAATTTATCTGCCCTCTTTTTAAACGAATTATTTAAATAATAGAGAATTTTATCTAATTAGAATAGCATGATTATAAAATTTAAAACATTTTATAAAGAATTTAAAACAGAAAAAAATATTTAACATACGTATATAGTGGATAAGCTAACAGTAAACACTTTCGTAAATATTGTTTTGATAAAATATCGAAATGATAATTAAATTTAAAAAAAGAAAATCTGAATTAGTAATTTTCATTCATTTTTTATGTGAGAACATATTTAAACATAATAAAAATACAGATATTTTTTTTTTCATTTAGAATTTACATAAATACATTTTCACATTGAATGTAAAAAAAAAAATTAAAAAATAATAATAATTGATGATATTTGTTTCTTCATAGATATGTCTTAATTTGTCTGATATTACTTATCATTAAAATTCGATATAGTCGTATAGTAGTAAAGTTAGTATTACCGGTTTTTAATTAAGAAGTTGTAATGCTCATGGATGTGAAACAGATGTTTAATATTTTTTACTTGTTATATGTGCGATTTAAAATAATTTCTTCAGAAAATATTCCGTCACGTATTTTAATATTGCTGAAGTAATTATAAAGAAAGTAAAAATAAAACAATATATCGAGAATAGTTGTAACAGATACCTGGAGTGAACAGGTGATACACGAAAGACCAGGTAAAAGAAAAGGAGGTCATATATAACGAAGGACGACTAGTTTAAGTTGTAGGGAAGGAGATGGAAGTAGAGCAATGGCCATACAAGGTACCAGCACATTTAATCAGTCCATCTAGTTAGTAATAGATTTGCATTAAAACAATGCTTTGGACTTTTTTTGTCATTATACAAAAACCAGCAATTTTCATAGATTTTTATATAGTGAAATTATATGTTTTAAATTATTTCATTCGACTGAACAATCAAGTATCATTATTATTATTGGTTTATTACAAAAAACACTAAGTTCGAATTCGGTATTCTTTTGTCATTTTACTGAACTGATTTCTCCTCCCACTCTGATTATAATGGTGAAGGATTTGCTTGATGTAGTAAGTAATTCGGTTTGACCTCTAAAAGAATGAAAATAATTAATCCTTTCTCAACAGAGCCTAAAATTGAGTTTGGTATTTGAGTTACTATCATCGTTAATCTTATCATGGGACGTTTAATGGTCTAATTTATAAAATTTTACTTTAATTTTATAAATAAAGAAATTAGAGATAATAAAATTAGAGATACAATCCATTAACATAGAAGTATATAGAAATAAAAATCCGAATACTATAAACAAATATACAAATCAATGAAAATTATACTGATAGAATTTTTTTTTATTCTTAATATAATGTTCATTTTTAACTATGTTTAACAGTTCTTATAGAAATTTTTTTAAAGATTAGCGTTTTTAAATAGCAAACAGATTGATTCATTTCATTTGGAATATGAAAAATAATATTTTTTTTAGATATTTCAGTAATTTTTCATACATATTTTATATTCAATTTTTCTAAAATACTTTGTATTTTATATAGGATAAAACCGAGAGAGATGCGCACCATTTTTTGTTTACTGATAAAATTGTTAATAATCATAATCAAAAACTTTTATTATTCAAAATAGCTTACACAGGAACCATATGCAAAAAGTGATGTTAGATTAGTTAAGCAAAATGAAAATTATTAACAAAATAAACAACTTTTTAATTTTGCTTAACTAATTTTTGACATTACTTTTTGCATACGGTTCCGTGTAAGATATTTTGAATAATAAATGTTTTTGATTACGATTATTAATAATTTTATCAGTAAACAAAAAAAAAAAAAAAAGATGCGCCATCTCTCCCGGTTTTATCCTAAACTTTTAATTATCTTAGATAAAGCATATCAGCGTATACGCTGTTCAAATAAATGAATGGCACAGTTACTGTATACCATAATCATTACCACAATGTCATCTTGGCTCCGGAATGTGAATATACTTAATTGCGCCGTCTCTCCCGCCGCACCCTGCAACTTTATCCTATTTGTGTTATTGCAGAAAATACAAAAAGTTAGTTAAGAATTTATCTTAAATGTGAGAATTTTTCCACAAATATTTTTTAAATTATTGTTTCTTTTTTTTAGATATTGCTTTATTAATGATTTAGTTTATGTTTTAAATTTTTCCAAAAACTTGAAATAAAAGATTTTAATTCGATGAAAAGTTAAATAGCATTTTGTCATTTTGTTTGAAAGACAATACTGTATACTATTTTTTTTCCTTTTATTTTTTAGTTTGATGTTTTGATTGAACACACTATTACGTTGGAACTCATTCTCTAAATAAAATTTTTCAGCGTTATCTTCTGTGCATCATTTTATATCAATAGTGTAAAGAACTTATTTTGCAAAATGAATAAAGAAAAAAATTTACAAAAACAAATAAATTATGTAAAAATTAAAAAAATGTTAAAAAATTAAAAAATGTTTGATGAATTATAACAGACTACAATTTTAATTAAAAATTAAAATTGTAGTCTGTTATAATTCATCAAACATTTCTAAACTTCATTAAAATTTAGCAAACTCTCATTATTAATAAAATTATCCAGTGATTAAACAAGGATAATAAACTTAATAAAATTTCATTAAACTTCTCACAAAAATAAAAGATGCATCTTAAAATATTTTGATATATTCGCAAATATATTAAAAGATTTTAAAATAATCAACCAATTTAAAATCTAAATAAATTAAATCTTTATCGATTATGTTTACTTCTAGATAATGTCTTATTTACATAATACAGGCTCATAGGCTATAACCGAAATGGTGTTCAAACCAAAATCATTTTCTGATATTTGAATTCCAATTATTTTCACAAATATAATTTTTACCGAAACAAAAAATGCTGTTTATAAAAAAAAAATAGCTGTCAAAATTATAAGAATTTTACCAGCAGAAAATAATCTAGTTTTTAAATGCAATATCCTCCATATTTATATATATAAAAAAAGTTTTTTCTTAAAATAATATTATACTATATAATATGAAGTAAAGGCAGAAATTTTAATTTAAAATAATGGAGAATATTCCTAATATGACGACGAAAAATATTTTTTACAAATAAAGCATTTTAAATTAATATTATTAGATTAATTTTAAGTTTTATAAATAGTTTGATTAAAGTTAAATAATTATGTTATTCGTTTATTCATTAATAAATATTAAATAAATTTTCATTATGCTAAACATCACATCGCGAGACAAAATATTTTTCTGAAATTCTGACGCTTTTTTCATTAAGCAATTGAAACTGCAAAAAAGTTTTTCCTTTGTTGATATATAGTATACATAAGCAATATGGTGCATACTGATCGATTTATCATATATTCTATAAGATTATGTAAATGCACTTATTTTTAAAATATTATAAATACTTTTTAATTCAAGAAGACTTGTATTGTAAATGAGAGTTGCCTATTGCGTACTGGTGGTTCCTAAATCGTACCTGATAGCTATTTCGATACATACCGACTGTATGTAACGAAATAGCTATCAGGTACGATTTAGGTGACCAGTACGCAGTAGGCAACTCTCACCTATATCCAATTCTTTTTATTTATTAATAACAATTTTAATAATTTTATTATTTGCATAATAAGTATTTTATACGATAAATGTAGCATTTTTAATTTATTGCTACAATAGTATTAATTTAAAATGTTTTATTTAGGAAAAATATTTTTCATCGTCATATTCTCCATTATTTTAAATTAAAAATTTTGCCTTTACTTCAGTATAATATTATTTTAAGAAAAACTTTTTTTTTTTTTTTATAAATATGGGGATATTGCATTTGAAAACTAGATTATTTTCTGCTCGTAAAATTCTTAAAGCATTAAGCAATAATTTTTTATTTTTGTGTGGCTATTATTCTCTAAATTAGTTAGACCTATTTTAAGGAGAATGATGTGTAGAGGAGAAGCATCTAGCGTGAAGCCTGTACGCAATTTCAGAAATATTAGCTTGTTGATTTACCCCAATTAAACGGAAGTTTATTTTTAAGTAATTAGCATCATTAATCTATCCGAAAAAAGCATCATTTGATGCATTTGCATTTTTTTTCCGAATTAAAATAATCTTGACATAAAGTTCAAGATTTTATTTTAAATAAAAATGACTTTATCGCAATAAAATTAAACAAAAAAAAAAAATAGTTTTATGAAAACAAGTTTCTGAAATTGGTTTAATTGCTATTTTCTGTTTTTATTAATTTTTTTTAAGTCGCTACTTTCTACCGTATATATCTGTATGATTTATTATATAAAAAATAATACGTAGAATTTAAAAATTGCGGGGAAAAATAATTTATTTTAAATATAAAATTTCTGTAAATAAAAATAATTATTTCTTCAATAATAATTAAAAAAATATTCACAATTTAATATTTCTTACACTTTTATGAATACATAAAGTAATTTATTTAAATTTTAATATTTTTTTTTTTTTAGAATAAATTATTAAGTAGAAGTACAGTGTTCGTTTTTGTTTATTTCCAAATTCGAGCCGTTACCGAAATTTAAAAAATTCATATGAGTTACGAAGTTCATCTTGTATTCATTCTTTCAAGTATCAGGAAGAAAAGAGTAACTTTCGTTTGGGGATCGTTCGGTGAATATCATAATCCGTTATGAACTTCCGCAACAAACTGATGGCAATGAACTGCGACAAATTTGGTAAAGAAACTTTCGCATCAGCAGGAAACGAGATAATATTACGGTACTGTAATCTGGATTGACAAGTTTTTGAATGAATTCAGTTTTGTTTTTTTTTCTCCTTCCAATTGTTTAGAACGTAACCAGTTTTTAGGTGTTTTAAGTTCGAAGTTATCGATAAAACTAAGTGTAGGTGTCATAATTTAGACGATAGCGATAGATTTCGAAACCAAATAAATCGCCCCCTCGTATAGGATCAATAACATCTAACTTGTTAATTAAAATTATTAATAAACTCTAAATAATTATATTCGATCCTTATTAATATTATAAACAGAAAATTCATTAAAATTCAATTAACATTCACTTAAAACAATTTATTTTTCTTCTGATTCTTATTCATTTTTTTTCTTATCATTAAAACAAAATTAATGATTTTTATTGCTTCAAAATACTCAATTTTTTTATAGACTAATAACGTACTTAAAGAATGAAAGATACTAAGCATTTTCTCATGTTGTAATATCACGCTGTTCAATTAATTGCTAACAAATCTCTTTTGGAAACTCACGCAATGATTGTTAAAGATTCGAGCTTCTGTTGTGATTGTTTAGTAGTGAGTCATCGAACAGCATGCTAGTAATTCGTATCCTTACATATAAAAAATTATTGGAATTTCAATACCGTACTGATTTTTGCCTGCATACATAACATTCTATCGAATTATCAATATGATTTATCTTCACTTTTTAACATACACAAAGAGAAAATATAGTGATAAATTTCGTTTTTAATTAAATCTTACTTACATGATTAATTTACTAAATGTAGTTGAATGAAATCGTGATCCCGTCTTATAAAATTTCATTTAAATTCAAACATTAAATTTTTATAATTCACTTTATAGTTTGAACAAATATCCAAATATTAAAAAAATAAAATATATTTTTATAATTTTGTAGTCTGAACAAACAATTTTTAAAACGAACATTTTTAGTTCTCCAGGTACAGGTAAACAATATAAATTGAATCGTAATGAATTGCATTTACTAATTTTATAATGAATTAGGCGAATGATTAGTATAAAATTATATCGTATAATTTACTACAATTCATTCATAACGATTATAATTTAAATTGAATTTAAAATACAAATTTCAATCTTATCAATATATTTTCCATTTAATAATTTATATGAAACTACTAAACTGAATTCTAAAATACTGTATTTATTAAATGAAATCGAGAAATTTTATGTAATATGCCTATCTATAAATGAGAAATTTAGATCCCAAATTTATTTATAAATTACGATATTTTAAACTGTAACCATCAATAAAATTAGTAGTTACTGCATTATCTATTGTCACGTCTATCCAGTATATAACTGTATTTTTATGACTTCTATTATAGTTATAAAAATACTGTCACTATAAATAGTATAAAACAGTATTTAATAGGAAGCTACAAAAAGCTATAAAACTGTATTTCAATCAAAAATTGCGATAGTTTTTTTAACGTTAAGTTTAATAATCTATAATTTTTTTTTATTATACCAATACTGTACAAGGGACTCGTATACCCATATGATCACACGAACAGAATCTACCACAAGCTGCCCCAATACCCACGATAGGGTCAACCTGATGGCTGAAAGATGGGATTGAACGGGCCAGGCACGGACCCCTCCTGAAAACTGGACCCGGTTTTCCCTGGAGAATCCCGGTTTGAATCCGGATCCTCCAGGGTGGTAAGTCACAGCTTTACCACGCTGACATCCGGTCGACAATCTATAAAATTTAATAGATTAGATTTTGTTTTGTGATATCTCGGCCTAATATCGATAACTTAATTGCTAAGAAATTTACTTAGCAGAAAAAAAAGATAAAGAAATCCCGTGGTAGATAGTTATTCACTCTGCATCATGCAAAAGAAAATAGACGAAACAGAATTTATTTTAACTATTTAAATGATTCCTAACATTGATCTATAATTATCAAAAACATTTTTTAATTTTTTTAATATGTGGCAATGAAATTTCTATACGTCCTTATTCTCTGACACAGTATTTGAATTGTTCAGTGAAAATTTAACTGAGTAAAGAAACAAATCATTTTTCATTTTGTGGAAAATAAAGATATAACTGAGTGAAAAATTATTTTTCATTATTTAGTAGGAAACTGATAGGATTCTTTATCGAATAAATATAATTCAAAATTAATAATACTACACATTTAAATGTAATTTATAGTATCTTATTATTTTTCTTTATGTATTATTATCATCGTAACTCTTTCAATGTGAAAATGTAAGAATGGACTTAGATTGAACACAGCATAAAATATGTGTAACTAAATTATAAAATAATGTATCTCAAATTTTATTATGCTCTTTGTTTCGTCTAATGATAGATTTATAATTATAATTTTAGAAATGTTATATTATTTATGCACATCTAACTTGTAAGATTATAGATCGCGTGTCTATAAAATTTTGCAATAAAATCGTACATAGTATGTAATACATAAATATAACTTATGAAATCTAATTCGTAAAATGAGATAAATTAAATTTTAAATCAATTCTTTAAAAATAAAACGAAGATCTTTGCATATTGAGATTTCGACATTATAGAGTTTTCCTCTATAATGTCGACAGCTGTTGGAGACTTTTTCTTTAGAAAGTTTTATAATTTCCTATATACTTTTAATAAGTGAACCAAGTTTAATCAAATTCGAAAGATAATTATAGTAATTAATACAAATTTAAGCAATTCTCTATCTTAATAAGAGGAAAATATTAGCGATAAGATTATATCGAATCCATTAATATTCACAGTTAAGACACTGTGGATATATAGTTTAGTGCACGATTCAATGCACTAAATGAGGAGCTACCATTCAAAAGAGATTTTGTCCAAAAATTGAAAATTTGAGTTAAATACTGATTTCGATTTATGTGGTTCATACCATGATCTCTGCGGAGTTTAATCATTCAAAAGCAAGTTTGTCTTAGTTATAATGATCTTTGAAAATAGACT
>WUQG02452264.1:0-12855 GCA_011317285.2 Androctonus mauritanicus | reverse complement strand
TTTACATTAATCTAATTAATTATTACTGCGCAGGTTTGCGAGCCGATTAAATCGGCTTTGGCAGCTCTTCGGTTAATTAAAAACAACATTATTATAAAAATATGAAGCTAATTATATCAAGCCATTAGTATTGTTGTACATTCAATAAATTAAGCAAAAGCAGTGTGTTTAGATAAACAGTTACAGATAAAAATATATTATGCCAGACGATCAATTGCAGTAATGCAATAAATTATTATTATTCGTCAGTTTCTTAAAGCTGAGCGAATTTCATTTATGTATTCTAACATGAGAATATGTAATGCACATCACAATGTTGATGGAATCCTTTTTCCTTTGGTAACAATGTAAATGGGAAATTTTACAACTCAAAATGTTGCACACAATGGGATCTGGACATTAATATTGCTACACTTCGGACTAATTAGAACACAATACAATAGGAAAACAAAATTTCTGGCTCGAGTCAGCTTGATTTGGAAAGCCAATTTTCTTGAAGCAAACAGATGACCAAAACTTGAGCTTTTCAGTTTGTAAAAATCTTTTGAAATTAGCAGTTAGAATAATTTTCTGTTGCCTAATAAATACTGTGACAGGAAAGTTGTATAATGTTTCAAATCAGTAGATTAAAAGGAGATAAAATCAAGCTATTGCCGAAGCAAGATTCTGTATAGGGCAATTGAATTTAGTTATTTTCTGCTACTCGGTATCTAGGTTAGGAAAAAAACAACTGATTTGGATCTTCGTACTTATTACAAAACATTCTACAGTGAATCAAATTTATTGTTATTGTCTCTTGTTTTGTTTGATTGTATCAAATACAATATATACGCTTTTGCATATTGTTTTTATACAATTATTTTAAAGTAAATCTTACGAAATCATATTTGACACAATTTGGCCTAGTAGCACTATCACAAAGGGTTAATAATCCGACGAACGTTGCTAAGAAAAAGCTCTGAGCTGCCCAAGAATTTTTTTTGTAATCACAAATTCTTCACATTTGAGAATTGTGAAGAATTTAATAGGCCAAGGTCTTTATTATAAAAAAAAGTTGAGCAATATTTGGTGAACGACAAAACATTAAATTTTTATCATTCACCAAACTTGCAATTTTAATAGTTTAATTTACAATGAAGAGTAATTAACGTTTTAATTTTTCAGGTTGCGTGGAATCCAAACTTCGGCTCTCACCTGTGGTTGGTTTCTGCTGGTCAAGCGGGACTAATCAAACTCAGCTGCATATCTGGGCTAAATAATAAAGATTTAAAGGCAGTGTTCATAAAATGTAAAGAAGCATGTAAAACTCAAACAAAAGATTTATGATTATTTGTCCAAGTAAATTTTTGTATATGAAAAATGAACTGTAATATTGACAAAACAATGTATTTATATAAACTATGTGCAACACATTAAGAGAAAAATCACTTTTCCAATTTATGTACAGATCAGATCATATCACATCAGAAATAAATAGCATATATTTGAATATTAAGTAATTGTTTTTATCAGAATTAGTATGTAAGATTTAAATATCAGTGCGTTATTCTCGAAATACTTCATTAAAAACACTAAGAAAGCACTTCCACCTTTATGTAAAAAACACAAAAATTTAAAAATCTTATCTTGTGCATAGTACAGTACGTCAACAAAAGTTATTGGTAATTATTAGTGCAAAGACAAATCTGATTATTATTTTTGGTGTTTTAACACAGTGGTGCATCAATTTAGATCATTGTAAAAGATCGGTATTTTATGTTTTTCAAAGCGGAGTGTTGTTTTACATAAATTATTCTGGTTACTTTTTGGTTGAAGTTTTTGAAAAATCAAGAGGATTTATTTCATATATTGTAACAGCACAACTGAAGAGTTTTGCAATAATTTAAAAATTTTTAATTATTTTAACAGGTATGTAATAAATTCTATATAATAAACTAATATTCATTAAATGCCGATTAAATTTTATAAATATTTCATGCATTTTAAATTATATTAAAAAAAATTATAAAAAAAATTGAATTTTTGAAATGAAAGCTGCATTAAACTAACACACAGACAGTGCCACACAAAGATCCAACAATTGCATGAGAAACTCAATATAGTTTTAAACAGAGCTACGTGATGTACTGCACTGGCCAACAAATGTAATTTTGAACCATACAGTACTGGGCATCGATATGTTGATGATAAAAGTTGAAATTACCTACCAATAACTCTTCACATTATAGTAATCTTCATTTAATGACATCTTAGTTAATTATCATTTCACTATCACATTGCCAGCAAAAGCTAATTAAAAAATTGAAGATTTTAAGGATTATAGAATAACATCCTATTTTCTCTCTCTTTTCATAATACAAAGAAAATGAGACGGAAACTAATAGTAGTTAAAGACGACAGTCATATTTTATATGAGCACTAACTCAAAAATACAATATTGTCTATAAACAATATATTAAACTATACAGTACAGAGAACATTCAGCCAGATTTGCCAGATGGGGATGCTCTGGCTTTCCAATCAGAGAACTTAGGATCAAATTAAAAACCCGCCCTGTGGAAAATTTACATAAGTGATCCATGCCAGACATGTTTATCCATTTTGTATAGTCAAACAAAATTTCCAAGAATGTTGACAACCTGATTGGAGCTGGAGTGGCATAGCTACTTAGTGATAAGCAAATGATTGTTAGCTAAAAAAACTAATCATGGTCATATCTGTTAATTTTAAATGATCTTTTATTAGAAAATAATTTTTTTTAATATATATGATATACAGTACAATTATCCGAACTCCGACTATCCGAATCGCTTTCAGAATTTAAGAAAAAAATTAAGACGGAAACATACTGCAATTCGCAGAATAATGATTCTGTCTACGTTCGCTATTGTCCCTTCCGCGGATGAAGACAGTCAAACAGCTTACTTTGACAGAGATGTTCAGCAAGCAATGACTTTCAGCACTTGTAAGTACTGTACAGTACGCTATATAACATGTACGTAAAAGTGTTGCCTTTTCATTTTAATTAATTAAAACCTCTTTTTCTTTAAAAATAGTTTTTTTCTCCCATTTTCAGCATACAGTAGGTAATTACTGTAATTAAAATATGTAGATCTTTTTTTCGAAAAAAAATCCAATTATCCGAATGGGTCCGGTCCCAATTGATTCGGATAATTGGAGTTGTACTGTATATAATTGCTAAGTAACATTTTACAATTCAAATATACAATTAAACCATACTTTTGTTTCACTTCATTCCATTATTGAACAACACAGTAATGTTTATATTAGAAAAATTATCAAATATCCCTCTTAGTACTAACCAGAAAGAACTTTGGCCTATACTACTAAGCTTATGGGAGTTTTGGTTTCAGTTAGTTAGTGCTGTTTCAAAGTTGAAATTTTCAAGAACCTAACCCTGACATCAAACAAGAAAGACTCGTTGTCCAAGGGGGAAATCACCTATATTTATTTATAAATTAAGCTTATAAAATTTTATATAAGAATTCATAACTTAAAATCGTTAAATTTTTTTTTTTTAATGGAAAGTCTTGAAATTCAACACTGTTTTAACAAGTAGAATAAAAAACGTGAAAGACTAAATAAAATATACTTCTATAATAGCAAACTCCCTATAAATGCAACAGGTGAAATGCTCTCTGACTACAGAAAAAATTGCTGCTATTAGAAAATTTCATCATGCCAGATTATGAAGTACAAAATTGTAGAAAGTGCCAGATTACATGGATTATACTGTATTTCAAAAGTTTTGAGCCAAGTTGAATTTTATTTTGAAGCCTGAAATGAATCGAGCCTTATTTTGAAACTCGGCTGGGTTTGAGATGGTCAAACAGTTTTTTGAATGGTTATAGATCTCTAGTAATAATATCAACTTTCAATATGTTCTGAAGCATGTTCAGTAAACTAGCTTATTCATTCAGCCAACTTAAGACTTTTAACTCTGCCTACTTGGTCACTAACTTAGCCTATGCCAGTATATTGAATGATACTGTTCGGTTCAATATAAATGTAATTTATTATTTTTTAATTTACTATTATATATAGTTTAAATAACAATTTTTATTGTTTAAATTACAAAAAATACAACAAACAGTTAAATATGTTTGCTTCTTCTTCGCTGAATATTAATTCATAACATATTATCCATAACACACACATTTAGTCCTGCACAAGCTGGTCCTGCAATGGCAACCATTTTATAAGACCTACTCAGACTAGAAAATCTTGGCTGAGAAATGCTGACTAATTCTTTGTTGTGGGTGGAGCTAGCCATACTCAGGAATGAGTTCAATATAACAGTCTACTCAGAATTACTTAGCCTTAGCTACCTAGTATACTGAACACGCTTCAGAATTGATGATAACTATCAGTAGAAAAATGAATTACAGATATACCTTGCTTTATGGCACTTTTATATGTGTTTTTATTTTTGGCACTTACCTTGTTCTTAATCTTCCAACTGCTGCATTTTAAATATTGGAAAGTTATGCTAATTATTCCTAAATTTATATCTCAAAAGAACGATTATCTGTAACTAATGACAAAATACTATTTTAAATAATTTTATTATTCTGCTTTCTACATATTTATATTAAATGCCATAATATCCATTATGGCATTTTACACTAATGGAAAAAATTATTGCATCGCTCTTTCATAAATAGCATATTCAGCTCTCCAACTGTCATGCCTGAAAATATTGTAGTACCCATGTTCAACAATAGCCAAGCGATGCAAATGACAAAAATATTTAATACATCACAACTGGATTTGCATTGGCGAATTACAGTTATGAATCAAATGGCCTGTTGCTCAAAACAATATTTTAACGATTTAAAAACAACTCAAATAAGCTAATTAGATGGTTTTGCAATCAGAAAAACAATTATTTAGTTTACGATTCTGATAATTGATCCTAATAATTGGTGTGCAATTTTTAATTCCAACAAACTTATAGGATGATGCAATAATTGTTTCCATTATTATAACAAAACAATCTCAAAATTTCTCATCCATGAAGCACTTCACCATACCAGCAATGACACATGAATATTAGCGAATGTGACGGATAACTGGCCCACAATCAATCGCCATAAATGAAGGAATAAAATATTTTAAAATTAGTAATATAGCACTAACATTTATTTATTTATTATTTTTACTTTTGCATATTTTTTTAGGCATAGTGCTATTATGTACTTAATATATCTCTAGGCATTTATATGCACTGACAAATAAAAAAAGCCGATTTTCTTTACAGCAGTAATGTGGAATATAACCTGCATATTAATGTAATATGCGCCTGTATGAGACTTTTGCAAACAAAATGAATGCATATTAATTTCAACGAAAATAGCACCAAAAGCAAGTAATATATGTTAAACATTTATTTTGTAAAACACTTTCGGACTTTTAATAGTCCCTCATCAGTACATACAAAGATTACAATTTATGAACATTTTACAAGATTCGTACGTGTTATTATTAGAATAACACATACGAATCGTGTAAAGTGTTCATAAATTGTAATCTTTGTATGCACTGATGAGGGACTATTAAAAGTCCGAAAGCGTTTTACAAAATAAATGTTTAACGTAAATTACTTGCTTTTGGTGCTATTTTTGTTGAAATCAATATATGTTGTTATAACACACTTACACACACACATACAATGTTATTAACAATTTACTTTATAAATTTAAAATAAAATAATGAACTTTTGATTTATAAAGTACATATTTCATTTATCTTTTGACATTAACCATAAAATGTTGATTTCCTTTAATTAAACTAAATCTCACATGAAAGTTATGGTGAAAGGTAAATGGATCTATCTTTCTAAGAAATATTTGTTCTGGACTGAGATAAATGTAATCCAAATAACCTAAATTGAGAATATTATCAGCTTCAGATTTGGAGCTGCTGTATTCTGCCATAATATTTTGCTAGATAATCTATAGAATAAATTTTAGCCTGCCCAAAATTGCCTGGTTAAATAAATCAGTAATTTATCCTAGAGATTTGACATTGTGCAACGCAGCAAGCTATATCTGCAGATTAAAACCTATTTTAACCTGCAGAATAAGACTCATGCAAGTGATCCTAAGGTTAGTATCTCTGTATAGCATCAGCATCTTGTACAGATAAAATATTTGTTGTCTGCAACCATCACAACTTCATATTGGTGATTTTTGGTAATATTTTTATGGAAATTGTACTGCATGTTGTGAAATGTAATCAAATTTGATATGATGACATTTGGAATACTAAGTATCTTTCTAGATAATATTGAATAGGGCTACTTTAAAAATTATAGTCATCCAGTATACCAGGTAATTTTTATCTTAAACCACTTACAACCACTTCCATTTACAATAGTCATGTCACTGATAAATTCTACAACTGATCAATGCAATTGATAAAAGGTTTGAATCCTTGACCAATGATCTGATATATAAGCAGAATCCTTTTTATGTCTAATTCTTATATTTTTGTATTCATTAAGTTTAATATGATAAAATGTAATAAAATATTAGTAATGAGCAACCAAAAAAAAATATATATATATATGTAAAATAAAAAGTTTCCTTGTTACAATAAAAAGTTTATTCTAAGAAGATAAGTGTATTGGTTTACTCATTTAGTGTTAATAAGAACTTGTAATTCTATGATATACCACATAAAGCAGTAAGTGTTACGATATACCTTTAAAATAAAAAGAAAGAAAGAAAGCCTATGTAACATTCATTTAATAATTATATCTTCCTTACCACTATTCAGTTAAAATGAGAGAATTTTTTTTCTTTTTAACAAGATCAACTTCACTTTTTGAATTTTTTTCTGCTTTTAACATTTATGCATCTTCTGTTCTCTTTTTCAAAATCTGTAATCTAACTTGATACAAAACAATCATTCCTTAACACATAACCAAAAAAATTTATGAATAAAAAAGTTTTTTCCTATTTCACATTCTTCTATAGAATAATAATATCTACTTTTTATCCAAGAACTAAATGTTTGAAACACAAAATATTCAATAGCCAACAATTAACTCAATTTCAAATTGAAAATAGAGTGCATATCATCCCTTCCATGATAAATTAGCAAAATTGCATTTATGACTAATTTTAACAATTTCCCAATGATTGCATTTTTGTGTGTATTTATAAAATTAATGAAAATGCTTTGTGTTGTAGAAGAGTAAACGCAATTTTTCTAAATGTGTTAAGTAAAAACCATGTTGTAGAAGTACAATGTTATATGTGGGTTTCTGCAATTTAATTGTGTTAGAACAAAACCTTGTTGTATGAAACAATATTATATAGGAGTACTTGTAATATAAATTTCTGCAATTGCAGGATTCTAAAAGTGACCCTAAGTGAAAGAAATTATTTAATGTCACATTGATAGATGAAAAGTAAACATTTATGACTGCAGTTGATTTTAATTTATAAATATTTCCTATTTATTTACAGTTTTCTGATGTTCTCACTCTAATGTTATTTTGAAAACAGTTTGTCATTGTAAAATGATATTTATTTACAGGTAGTCTTTAATTTATGATGGGTTTCCATTTCAATATCTCCATCGTAAATCAATTCTGACATAAGTCGAGGATTTTTTTTAATTCTTGATTTGTCTGATTTGTTTTAATATTTTCATAAATTAAATTTCTATTTAACTTAAAATAGTTAAATTTAAAAGTTTCCTCATCTTTTTATGTTCGAAATTTCAACAGAAGTCTTATTTCTCTTACTGGACATGATTAGATTATAAGATACAAAAATTGAAACAAAAGAAACAAACACTTTGACTGCTAATTAGCAACTAAAGTGCCAAAGACTGTAATAAATTAGAAGTGCATGAATCATACTAGCGGCTATTGTATATTGCTGAAAGGTTTTGCTTGCTGACTAATGGAAATGCTGTGATGTGTATACTAAAGCAATGTGATATATGTATGTACAATTGGTTCCAAAAAGGTATTCACTGCTTCACAGGAGTTGAGCTTACTGGAAGTCGATCAGTTATAAAGTCTATCAATTTGAACCTGCATAATGAAAGCTAAAAATGGATCCATAATACTTCACTAGTTTATTGCTAAAAATGGATGCATCTGTTCTAACTGAAAACAGAGATAAGGTATATAACTGAGATAGGTTGATTACAGCACTTTCAACCAAAACGACTAATCTCTATTCACTATTTCAAGCAGAGCAGACTTAGCAATTACGAACTGAATAAATAAATAGCATGCTCTAACATCGTTTTTTAAAATTTCGAACATTGGTAATTACAAGTATGATATTTATAGATTTATATTTTAAATCTTTAACATGCTAATATAACTATACTGTATTTGTTTTGCTGCTATATATTATATATTAACTATATTTCCATCAAGGATAAGAATGAAATGTATTTGTCTAAATGTGAATTTTTTAAGATTAAACTCACAAAAGATTTCATATCGAGAGATTGACAGTGATGTTTTATGAAATATAATTTATAACAAATATATGTAGCAATTACGATATTGAAAGATAAAATTATTTCGATATCATAATTGTTACAGATCACAAATAAACAACAGAACCACAGGACAAATATAAATATTTAATTTTCAGATTATAACATAAATTTAATTATATTGTTTTAAAAATACCACCTTTTAAACGTGTATGAAAATTACCGGATTCAACTCTACTTGCAGTTGTGATTAATAACTTTTATTACATCAAACATTTTCGGCAAACAAAAATAATTTTTGCCATCTTCAGGCTGTGCATATACAAAAAACGGTTTTTTTACTTCTAGAACGAAATAGCAAATATGAAATATAAATATAATAGAACAATTTCTTTACGTCTGTTGTTTCCGTGGATATGGTGACGTCATTACTATGTTATTAATTTTAGTAAATGTTTGGTATTTACGAATAACTGAGATTAAATTGAAATAAATTAAGATACAATTAAAGTCTATTGTGAACTGTTATTGTTTTTAACCTGTAACGCCGTATATCGTATACCACCTTTTAAGATATATTATATACAATAGGCCATGTATGAAACAGATTTCTAAACTGCAGATTCATATAATTTTCCTGACAAAAAAGTTGTTAGAGCTATCATGGAAATGAAAGAAACATTGTTTTGTTATTATTACAATCAACAGATATTAAATACATTTTAATATTCATTGATATTAAAAAAATTAATTTAATATTTATTTTATAAATAAATATTAATACAAATGTTACATTCATATGAACTGAAAACAATAAAATAAAATACTTTCTGTAGTCACCATTATGTTAAAATGCTTTAACAATTTATCTCTTAATTACTCATGTGGTTATGACCATATAATGCTGCATTTTGTTAAAATTAATAACAACATAGATTAACATTCTTAATAAATGTTCAAAATCAGGTTTTAGACAAAATGATTGAACACCTGTCATTAAACCTACTTAACTCTGTTGCTTAGATAAAATAAACGGAATCATCCAAAGCTCTGCAAACTCAAATTCGTACCTGAACCAATTAATCATATTAGTTTGGTTTGTAAGTACTGTATTGTAAGGAAACTGAAGATGCTACTTAGGTGAACACTTTTATGAAACCAACTGTACATGCAAATAGCAAAATAGAATTAGAGAATTTTTAATAATAATCTTTTGCCATCGTAAACACAAATTATTATAAGTCAAGGACTACCTATATTTGAGTTCAGTAAGTATATTGAAATTAATTTAATATATGAAAGTAAGATTTTTTTCTTGTTTCTTCTATGTTGAGATCTACTATTTTGTTCATTACAAATAAATTATCAAAGTTATGTAACTGGACTGCATCACTTTCCTTGAATAGCAAAAACTTTTATTTTGTACTTAATTATTATAAAACTGTCTAGAAATACACGAAATAGGATGAATTATTATATGTCTAGAAATATATTGCTTAAAATATTAATATCAGAGATAACATTACAAAATATGAGTTTAAATAAATATTTATATTTTTCTTAAAACTATCAGTAAAGAAATTTCTGGTATATCAAATTATCCAGTGTTTTTTATAATCATGTCTTTCTACAGAATTCAATGTCTTTGCTTGGACATTGCTCATAGATGGATATTTTGTTAAGATTAATCTACATGAGAAAATAGAATGCGTTAAAATTATTGTGATGTACAATACTGTATAAAAACACTTTGCTCATTTATATAATATGACGTAAAGCAAAAAACTAGCACTTTATGCAAAGAGAAATAATTTATAAATTATTTCTCTTTGCATAAAATGCTAGTTTTTTTGCCTTACGTCGTATTATTGTGATGTAATGATGCGTAATGATGCATTTGTCAATAAAGTTGAGAATTATAACTGTTTATATTCTAAGAATATGAAAAACCTCATAAGTGAAAAAATTATATAATTTTGTTAAGATAAGTTAAAATAAATGGTTGCATTTGATTTGAAATGTCAAAATATATAAGGCTGCTTTAAAATTTTCAAAATAAGTGGTAACATTATGCAGAAAATGTAAAAATTTGATGTTTGAGGTCCCAACTTTGGGTCCTTATAACTCGAGAATAGGATCAGAAACAAAAATCCCCATCCATATTTGGTTTCAGCATGGTCAAATTAGAGGATGCACAACCATGGGAATCACTATAATTGTTTTTCTAACTGCAGTTCAAATAGAGGTATATCATGTCATCATATTTAAAAGCAAGCTAATAAATTTTTATATATATTTATATAATTATTTTTTAATTTTTTCACATATTTTGTATTTACTTAAATATCTTAAATTGCAAGTGCATTAAAAGTTGCAATTTAAGATATTTAAGTAAATACAAAATATGTGAAGAAATTAAAAAAGAATTATATAAATATATTTAAAAATTTATTAGCTTGCTTTTAAATATTATGACATGGTATGCCTTTATTTGATCTGCAGTTAGAAAAACAATTATAATGACTCCCACGGTAGTGCATAAAATGATATATTTCTAAGCATAATGCATTGAAAGAATTTTTAAAGATTCAAAAATTTAAATAAATTTATAAACACCATTATTTTCGATTTAAAATTTTTATTGATATAATATGGTAATTAATTGGTATAATATTGTTAATATGGTAATTTAATTTTAATAATTTGATAATTTCATCCAATATTTACAATGTAAACATTGTGAAAATCAAGAATTTCTGAATGTTGTTAGTGAAACACTCAAAATTTTTCTTACCTTATACGTAAGTTTTAATTGCTCAGATGAAAAATACCTGGGTGGATCGAAAACGGCATATTCGGCATCTTCAGCCATTAAACCATGGAAGCTGTTTTCACGGCAAAAGGCGATTACTTCCTGATGATGATCATCCATCGTGCACACCACAGTTACATTGAGATGGCGTAGAGCCATCCTTAAACACGTGCGAAGAGAAACTGGAGGTATCCACCAGATTTTAGGAGGAGGAGTGGCTTTGGTCGCTACGTGTTTCAGTACTTGATTAATTTTTTTTCGGTCATTCAGTTGGATTTTTATCCATTCGTTTATTCGTTGCGGTTCCAATCCACCATTGAAAAAGACTGCTAGTTCTATATTATTATTTTGAATCGTCTGTATTAAAACCGAAAGAAATTGAACCATGCGATTCCATTGCCCTCCACATACCCAATCACTGAAATAACCGCCGTAAAGTCGGTCCAAACAACATTCACCATCCACAACTAAACACAAACGTTGATTCTGATGATAAAATGGTGGCTGTCGACGTCTTACACCGATACTTCTCGCTATCTTCAATAAATCCACTGGAACACACGCACCAGGACAATTTGTCTCAATAAAACGTTGCAGTGATTGAATACCCATACTTAAATATCTAAAAATAAACTAATCGGTGCTACCGTTAATGAAATAGCAGCATCTTCCCACCCTCAAATACGGTCGAAATCCCAAGATGGCGTCCACCATGTGCGAATCCGACCGACAGAAAAATAGTGTTTGCGCCTGCGTCGAAGGGAACCTCCCACGAAGTGATATCTTTTCGTGAAAATAGACGAAAGTCAATTTGTAGTCATAAAAATTTATTTAAAATCACCCTGTTAGATAATGATATATCAGATTTATCCTTGAGAATGCAATGTTCAAAATTCTTGTTGAATTTCAATTCCATTTTTCACTTGCCTTTGAATTGGCTTACATTTTGGTATTATCAGGATGAAACTAATTATTTGATTTATAAAAACAATTCATACAGTTTAATAATTTTCGAAAGGTAGGCCGCGCCGTTTTTTAAAAATATAAGGCATCTGCTTTTTATCTGAATGAATAGAATTGAATCTGAGAACATTATTTTTTTTCAGAGGATATGAGCCTGGCCAGTCGATTCCCATCCTTCACCTGCGGTATTAAAAGAGGTGTACTTACGGTTAGTGGTATAACTCTTTGAAGAATGAAAAGCGAAATAAGAAAAATAGGGAATTATAAAATCATAAAAAAGGAAGCTCTCGCTATACCCTCCATATTAAAAATTGGAAAAGAAGAAGAAGAAGAAGCATAAAGAAGGTCATCAGATTGGCCGCATGGAAACGCTTTGACTTTCCATTCTGGAGAACCCGAGTTCGAGTCTCAGGTCTCATCTCTTTATTTTTTTTTTCGTCAACAGATGACGCCACAGTCCATTCTCTAAGAATACTATGTGACGGGGGGAACAAGTCCTTCCATAGACTGCCCATAGGTCGGCCGGATTGGCCGCGTGGAAACGCTTCGGCTTTCCACTCTGGAGGACCCGGGTTCGAGTCTCGGGTCCC
>WUQG02452253.1:0-12856 GCA_011317285.2 Androctonus mauritanicus | reverse complement strand
GAGGCTTCTTAGATTGATGCTGTATTGATATAATTCTTTCAGCTCTTTCCATTAATTAGGAATCTTCTCTTGATTTTCATTTGTGTAATTTTCATTATTTTAATATTTATTTTCTTTTTAATATTTATTTTGATTCCATAATCGAAGCTTAAATCACTAATTCTGCTAATTGCTGTCTTCATCTCTCTTCTTATTATTAGAGTTATGTCATCTGCATATCTTATTATCCTATTTATCCTGCCTATTTTAACTCCTTGTATTCTACTGCTTCATTAATAAGAATTTCACTAATTTCTAACTAATAAGAATTTCACTTTAATTTTCTAGTAATTTTACTAGAAAATTAAAGATTGATAATGAGGAATTAAATTAAATATATATATATAATTAAAAATAATTATGTAGCAATTATATATTTTTGTAATATATTCATTTGATTACACAATGTTTTTAATTATTCTATCTATATTTCTGAATCCTTACTCCAAAATGTAATTTTTAAAAATAAAAAAACATTTAAATAATTTTTAAAAAATAATTTAAATGTGATGTGGCCCATGATAATCTTACAGGCTTATTAAATAGCTCTGAATTAAAATGAGTTTGACATGCTTGCAGTAAACCATCAAAAATTGTCAGTGTGAGTGTCTATGATTACCGTACTTATTTTCAGTTTTGTTATTAATATATTGCTGAAAATGTTAAAAAGTTCTAAGAGTGAATTTTTAATTCAATTCTCTTCAGTTTCATCATATCATGTTATTCCAAAATCCACAAAAATTCAAAATCTGAAAACAAGCTCGGTCTAAAGCATTTTGGATTAGGAATACTCAACTTGCACAAACTATCAAATATTGTGTTTTAAATAAATTAATAACACAACAAATAAATCTCTAACAAGCCCATTAATGCATTCTTTATACAATCCTTCTTGCTTGGAACTTGAACTTTGTATTTGTCTATCAAAAAAAAAAAAAAAAAATACAGGTTCTCATTTATTTTTTCATATTCTGTTTAAGTTTTCTGAAAACTATGTTACTTTGTGAAGGATTAAAAATAGTTATCTGCTGACGAAATGAAAAGGAAAAAAAAAAAAAATATAAAAAGAGAAAGATTACCTGTGATTGTGGGTGTGTGTGCCGGTTGACGCCATTTTCGTCTATGTACAACCTGGATGTTGTTATTACTAACTTCTAATTTTGTTCTTTTGAAATTTGTTTTCTTAGTAATGTGTAAATTTATTATTGAGTATCAAATAGTAATAGTAATAAGAATGTAAACAGAAAAAAACAAACAACAAAAAAAAAAAAAAAATATATTTTCTATAACTTATATGTAAATTAGATAGTCATATTTAAGAGGATGAGAACGAGGCCGAGGTAGCCTCTATCGTGGATATCGACTGTGTTGGTGACTGGTGTTTGATGATTAACGGTTGTGATTGTAAGAAGTTTTTGTTTAATAATTGTTGGATCCACATTGTGAATCGTTATTTAGAAAATAAAATTAGAGGCTATTTAAAATTGAAGTTGAATTTCGTTTTATTGCACTTATTTCTACTAAAAATCTGTTTACACTAAAAATTAGTTTTTCTACAATTATTATGGAGTTGTTGGTAGAGTCAGTCTGGGCTCTTCAGTCTTTGTTATTACAACAAGAAGTTCATCTTAATCTTGTGATTTCGTTTCGTCGCCGAGAACAACCGGAAGGGGGATGGGGTCCGAACTCAGGTAGCATCCTGTACGCTACACAACTGTCAAAAGTTCACTTTCTGATTGTGACAATCAGAAAGTGAATTTTGATGGTTGAGATCAATCAATATTGCTGATGCCTCATTAGAACATTTTTATAAAAAGTTAATGAAGTAGATAGTGCAATGTGCCATCATGCTCATGCTGTAGGGACAGCTACCATTGCCCTCATACATGATGAAGTAATGGGGAAATCTCCCATGACTTGTTAACATCTGGTCAGTAGTAACTGGATTTTTGCCAATCTCAGGCAGAAAGGTATGGATGGTCTTATCCATAATACAACTAGACTAGCTCTCCTTTGCCAATTTGTCATTGATAGTTGCAAAAAAGTACTCTTAATATAGCTGACAGATAGGGAAATAATCACAGACACTGAACCCCTAGCCAATGACTTGAGAAATATATTTGTAGGCTCATTTTTGATGATGCCTATGTGGCCATGGATCCATCACAGCCACAGTTCAACAATGTCACATCCTGAATATCCTACTTCTGATTTCCTGCACTATCCTTGTTTGATGATAGCTGTCACTTAGAATCTGCTGTGACAACTAGCTGTGGAGTAAACTGTGCCTGGCTCCAAGCCTGGAAGACCCAGTAACCACTCAGTTGCTCAAATACCAGCAGCTATGCCTGAAACACAGACACCTCCTCATTCATTCTCTGTCTGAAACTATGTACCAGAACTGCCCATGTATAGTAGGCTACCCTGATATAAACACTATCTTTAGATCTATCAGTAAAGATTTCAATACCTGACATGATCAGTTCACTGATCTCCCAGCCAATGTTGATTTGAAGGAAGGGATAGGTTCCTCATACATCATCATTGCAGTCTTCTGCAACAATTGAGCACATCTCTCCACAATACAAGGTGCTCTCTTTGACCAAAATCATCCAAAAGAAAGTAATCTCTTATTCCAACTACCAAATAGCAAAGGCATCAAACAGCTAAAACTAGTATAACATGTGTTGAGACAATCCTGTATATCCTTGTGATCTGTAAATCTACTGATTTTGTGCTCACAGCAATGATTCATTTCTCTTCACTGGTGAGACAGGTTCCCACCACATACCTGATGCATAACATAGATAAAAATGCCTATTTATTTTTAATACAGATATCCTTCCTATAACATGATAGATAAGTTCCTGAAAAACATTGTGTTGTTTGAAATTGCATTATATGAGACCTTGAGCCAATGCAAAAACAAAACCAATTGAAAACAAATAACTTTCAGTAATTGCTCATAAGAAGTTTAATTTTTATTAAAAATAAAACAGCATGAAACATAAAAAAAGAAAAAATATATACGTAAGACCCTAAAAAAACAATATGCATAAAAAAAAAGGAAACAAAAAGTATACAGCCTATATAACATTTGTTTAATAATTATATCTTCTTTACTACTGTTTTACTAAAACAAGAACATCTTTTTCTTTAATAATATGAACTTTATTTTCTGAACTTTTTTTTGCATTTAAAGTTTTTATATCTTCTGCTCTCTTTACAAAATCTGTAATCTAACCTGCTACAAATCATTGTTCCTTAATACATACTCAAAAAAAAAATATATGAATAAAAAAGTTTTTTCTATTTCACACTTCTCTATTGAAGAATAAAAATTTATTTTTTCCAAGAATTGAACGTTTGAAACACAATGTTCAATGATCAACAGTTAATTCAGTTTCAAAATAATTAAATTAATTTATATTGATATTCTGCTATTAATCTAGCTGTTAAGTTATTTTCATTGATTTTCAAAAGAACCTTTATTTTATTTATTTAATTTTTCCAGATTCCAGAATGATAGTGAATATTGATTCTCCTGACATTAACAGAGACATCAAAATACCTTCATTATGTGATTCAGTGGAATCAGAATGTTATTATGGTTTAAACACCTCAGGTGATGATGGACATCAATCAATCAATAATTCACCAATCAAAGCATACAATCGTCAGGCAAGAATATTTTATGAAATAAATTAACTTTCATTGTAAATTAATTGTCTGCAATTAGAAATAGAATTTAACTATAATATAACTTACCATAAAAACTATCATCATTATTTCTAAATTTTTTCACAATAAACTTATTTATCAAAACAAATTATGATATGACAAAAATGCCTATTTTATTTTTAGTATTTAAAATTTTTATCATTAAACATCACAATCATTATCATCAATATCACTTCATTTCTTCAAGAGAAAGTGGCAACAAACTCTTGAAAAAAAATATATCCTTCATACTACTGATTAAATGTTATACCTTCCTATCTTTACATATTATACCAACTTCCTTTACAGTTATTTTCTGCAAAGTGACAATATTGAAAATGGACAACAATTCTAATTAAATTTAATAGTTATATGACGCTGCAGATCCAGAGTCCTACTTGCCCAAGTCTTTTTACTACTAAAAAGTAAATTCTAAAAATAAACTAACAAGCTTTACACTTCAAATAAAATAAAAAAATGAAGAACTGGAACTTCACTATTATTAAAATACAATTGCTAGTAAATTGAATCAAAACATTTATGAATTGTTAAAAAAGACTTTATTGAAATAATAATAAAGTGATAAACAAGTTAGTAATAAAAAATTTGTTTAATTATCAATCCAAGATTCAAAATAATAAATTTATTAATCAAAAATAATAAATCTTAAATAATATCTTATTCTATTATTTCCACACACTGATATAAAACAAGGAATCAGTTATCAGTGTCACAAGAGAGAATTGAAAGTCATTAATATATTAATTGTTCCAGACTACAGCATTATTCCTTACAGCAAAGGCCCTTTTTAAATCCTTCAATGTCTTTGATATCTATATGCATCACAGAAGTGGAACAAAAACTATGAAAAAAAAGGATTTAAAAAAAATTCAGTTCTGATTTTATTAATCCAACTGTTGCAAATTGATTTTTTTGTGTATATTCATTGAAAATATGTCCTTTTGATAGTGATTTCTAAATTTTTCAATTGATGAAATATTTTTAAAATTACATGTATACAAATATTGTTTATATTTCAATAGCTTGATAGAATTTGGATTTTTTTATTCCATTATATCACTTTTATAGTCTCATCTATCAAAGTTAATTCAGTTATCCCTAATATGCATGGCCCTTTTTTGTTACACATTTGCATACCCTGAGTCCATTGGACTCATGTTTGTTAATAATGAAAATTCTATTGCATTTAATAAATAATGATTCTTTAAAATGAATAAAATTAAATTCCAAAGTATTTAAAAGATTCATATTTTTATTTATAATCTTAGTGATAATATTTACTGCAAGTCACAAAACTATGCTCTTGACATACATTTTTGAAGCATTTGCTACATACTGTTTTTCTGTCCTTTGCTGTAGGACAAATTACACATCATCTTTTTCGGCTATTTGTTTTGTTGGTTTGATCATTAATGTTGTGTTTGAGATATTAATGAATTTTTTCATATCCAAATAAATTGATTTGGAGAAATATGGATTAGAAGATCTTCTTACCATATATGGAATAATCATCTCCTTTGATAAATCTTTTATAAAAATTCTTCTTCTATCGAACAAGCCCTTGTGGTATGATGGATGCTGTGTACTGTACAAAATGAATGCATTTAGCATAGACACATCCATTATATTACACTAAAGTGCTATAGGCCAACATTTAGTTTGCCTTTTACAGGTGTAATTTTCCACTTTTTGATCCATTAAAGCCATTTGTCCTTTAGTAATATTGTAAAATTTTATTACCTCTGGCTTCTTTTTTTAGATGTAATTCATCAATAGTAGCATCGTGATGCACGGTGCTTAAGAGAATCACACATTTATTCTTCTTTGGTATAAAATTGACCAGCATAATTTCTTTCTGGAATGCAAATATGCTGGAATATACTCTCCAAACAGCATTTGATTTGAGTTCATTTGGAATGTCTCTTTTATTTTTTCTCAGTGTACCTACAACTGTAATTTTCTTTTCTAGCAGATACTTAGCTAATGGAATACTAGTGAAGTAGTTATCCACTGTGAGATTGCATGATGTTCCAGCTACTGTTCTGATTAAATTCTTTACGACATTTAAGCTCAAATCCTTCTCAGGTTGTTCGTCTTGTGTTTTACCAGTATAAGCAATTCCATCAATAACATATCCTATTTCTGATTCACACATCCAAAAAATCTTTATCCCATACTTTCCAGGTTTGCTGGGAAGATACTGAGTGAAACCACAACGACTCCTAAATTTAACAAGCTGTTCGTCTATTGTCACAAATTTTTTTGGCACAATTACTTTTCTACACTGTTCTATAAATATTTACCACACATAAGAAATTGCAGCAAGCTTATCAGTAAGTAAACTAGTTTCTCTTGTTCTCTTATCGTCAAATTATAAAAATCTTTTTATCTCTTCAAATTGATTTACTGACATTGTAGCTCTGTATAATGGATTAGAAAACTTTCCTAAGAAGAGCTCCTAATTGGAATATTCCAACCTTTGTCAGTATCTATATGTATTAAAATTCCCAAAAATGCACACATTTCATCAACTTTTATTTCTTGCCAGTTTTTTCTTTGTAGAGAGCAAATTCTTTTTGCTTCTAAGTTGGTACATCTAGTAACTTCATCAACAATTGCAAATGGAATAAACAAATCCCAAGCATCTTTCAGGGTAGCAATTACTATAACTCTTGAAGGTCCAGGTACACACTTTAGTAAATTATGAACAGGAATTCTTCTCCTTGAAGAGAAGGAACTTTACTCCATTCTGACCCATTAGGTGCAACATATTTCTCATCTAATTCATTTCTCTCTACTTGTAAATTTCTGCTTTCATTTTCATCAATATTTTGAGATCCAGAAGAGATGATCATCATCTGTTGTATCAGCCATTGATGGAGGAACGTATTCATCATTTTTATCAGAAACATCACTTTTACCTAAATCGATATCATTCTCTTCAATAAGCCATTCTGTTATAGTGGATTCAAAATTTGAAATTGAAGGACTGGCTCTAATTTGACTTCTGTTTCTTTTCCTCAATTCAGAATTAGTCATTTTATCTGAGAAGAAAGGTAATACAGAAAAGAAAAACAATATAGTTAGGATGATATGTCTATTTGAAAATAAATCACAACTATATCTCTAAGGTAAGTATAACCAAAAATGTAGCTGTACTTTACAACAAAAAATAAGTATCTTCTAGTATATTTTATTGTAAAATTGAAAAGTTAAAATTCAAAAATAATTAATAAATTTAAACTTACATTTCAATAAAGAATAATCCAAAAAAGTGGAAAATAACTTGTGAAAAAATAAAAATCAGAAAATTTTGAAAGCTGCAAAAATGCTGAACAAAGCTTTATAGCAGGAACAAAGAATGTTCTTTATCCAAAAACATGAACAAACATGAAATTTAGTACAGGAAGTCTATAGATGGCAGGGTCAACAAACTTTAACAAAAATGTAATTTTTTTAGAAACGGGTCCAAAAGACTCAGGGTATAGAAATGTGGGGTATAAATAAAAAATGTGTAAAGCTAAAAGGTACAAATAAACAAAATAAAAATTATAATACAAATGAACATAGAAAACATAAACAGGAGAATAGCTGGAATGATAGATTCAAAGAATAAAAACTCATATAAATAAACTTTAAACTTACTGCAGGGTCCATCAGACTCGGGTATGATACTAGGGTTATGGGATTTGATAAATGATATTTTTGAAATTTTTAGAAAAAATTGAATTTTTCATAAAATGAGCTATAAAATGCTGAAAATTAAAAAATATTGCAGATAATAAAATAATAGTTAATTTTGTTAAAATAAACTAAAATATATCTGAATCATTCATTTTATTTTTTATTTCATCAAAATTTATAAGAAAATTCCAAAAAATGAAACAAACACCATCAAGCCATTTAAAGGGGCATGGCACTTTTATTGCTTTACAGCAGCCACTTACTTCCAAGGAAATTTCAGCTAAGCCTACTTTGCATGTGAATGTGAGGAAGTGGACAACAATAAACCATTTGTGATCCAACTAGAGGAACAGAAAATTTATTATAATTGACCGTAAATACCTATTAATCAAGCACTCTTAGCAGTAAAAAGAACATTTATTGTAATTTGCAAACGTTTTCAACAGCCTCCAGCTGCCATCATCAGGCTTACAGTAGATTTAAACAATAGAACATTTTTGATATTAACGTATAAGAACAGAACAACATTAAAAAAAAATCAAAAACTGAAAATTATGTAACCATAATAACATGAAAGCAAACAGAGTAAATACATAAAATAGGAGTGCAATCAGGTTACAAATTAATCTAGTATAACAAAGATACTACTATAACAAAATTAACATAAAAACTCCAAAATAATACTAATACTAAAATTATTAAAATTAGATAATTAAAATTACAGAAGCAATAATACAAGTGACACACTAAAAAGAAGGCGCTAAAATTGTCCAGTTTCTTTTAACAAATACTTCCATGCAGAGGGCAACTTGATGGTGGGCTTTTCGTTTACAAGGTTTTGTTTACGCTTCTGGGACAAAATTTCAATTGTTTCTTGCGTTACAGCTTACGCTGGTTTAATAATTGGCTTGAGTATCTGTGCACGATCCCAGTCTACTTGAATATGACTTTTGTCCTGGGCACAAAAGTCAACTTCAAGGTTTTGGGATCGTGCACAGATACTCAAGCCAATTATTAAACCAGCACAAGCCATAATGCAAGAAACAATTGAAATTTTGTCCCGGAAGCGTAAACAAAACCTTGTAAATGAAAAGCCCGCCACTGAGTTGCCCTCCACATGGAGGTATTTGTTAAAAGAAACTGGACAATTTTAGCACCTTCTTTTTAATGTGCCACTTGTACTATTGCTTCTGTAATTTTAATTATCTAATTTTAATAATTTTAGTATTAGTATTATTTTGGAGTTTTATGTTAATTTCGTTATAGTAATATCTTTGTTATACTAGATTAATTTGTAACCTGACTGTGCTCCTATCTTATGTATTTACCCGATTTGCTTTCATGTTACTATGGTTACATAATTTTCAGTTTTTGATTCTTTTTTAATGTTGTTCTTATACGTTAATATCAAAAATGTTCTATTGTTTAAATCTATTGCAAGCCTGATGATGGCAGCTGGAGGCTGTTGAAAACGTTTGCAAATTACAATAAACATTCTTTTTATTGCTAAGAGTGCTTGATTAATAGGTATTTAGGGTTAATACAAAACGAATATAAGCAGTTTCTGATTTAGTATTTATTATAATTGTTTATGAAAAAGATGACACCATTTTTGTACATGTTGGAATTTTTTCACATAAAATAAAAAAATTTATAAAAAGTACCATTAAAAATTATGTAAATGAAATAAGAACAAGTTAATGAATATGAAATATTAATAAAACTAACAATATTTTAATGAATTCATGAATTTTTTTTTTATAATATAACTTCATTCAACAGAAGTTACATAACACATGGTTTTTATAAATAATTTTTGAAAATTTCAGCTGAATTTCTTCATTCACGGCTCATTTTGTTCAGAAGACTTGTTATCTAAAAATATCAAATTATTTTGTTGGCTGACTAAAATTTTGTATAAAAAAATTGTATTTTCATTGATCACATATACGTAATGAAAAGTTGCAAAAAAAGTTAAAAAAAATGCTTTCATTGTTAGAAACAGAACAAAATCTGCAAGAAATACTGAAAATTTCAAAAGATTTTAATAAAAATTAAGAGAGATTTTACAATTTTAATTTTCATATTTTTTATTGCATATTAATTAGGCTTAATTTCAAAGCATAACTAGCATCCATGAGGTTAAACAAAATGTAAATCAAGTTTTTTGAATGTGTACAGAAAAAGAGTAACATATCTTAAAAGATGACAAACTTGTATTTATACTGTGTACATACATACATACATACATACATACATATGTACATATATTCTTATTTATACATAATAAATGGTTTTCATTATTTTTATCTATTATATTTTGGTATAGCTTTTGGATATAAATTAAAAGCATTTAAGAAATTAAAGATTGCAGTAGGAATATGAACTTATAGCATGATATACAGGCATCACACTTTGAAAGTTATCATTTTTAATCTCAATTTCAATTGAATCAACAAATGTTTGATTCAACTGAAATGAATAAAATATTTATTTATTTCTGATTCAATTCAATTAATCTGTTTTGCTTTGGTGTATGAAGTAAGACTTTTTCTGATTGCTTCACAGACATTATATCACATTTATTTCTAGTTCATAAAAAATTATTCACATTAACATCCATTTACATATTTCTATATAGCACAATAGTTAAAAATAATAATACACTCATAAATTTTGTTAGTTACATGAAATTTAGACCCTATCTACATTACGAAGCTGCTCATAGTTCGATCTCTTCCCGCTCTCAGCCCAATCATATTACAACGTCTTCATATATATATACTCACTAGTAAGTCTGAAATTAGTCTACAGGTTATATGTAGTTGCTGGTATGCTGTAGAAAATGGTATTAAATTTTTCATCTGAAAAGTTAGCAATTATGGCTATCCTTTTCAATGAGACTGTTTGCACAAAGGGAGACTTGATCATTACCCATAGTGTAAACAGGTTCATTATAAACAATGCAGAAATATTTGACTGGAGTGAGATCAAATCATGAGTAGCCTCAATAATATGGATCAGGCCTTGATCTTACATTAAACCCAGAGACAAAACACATTGTATATATGTAATCCTCAACTTTCATACTATTGAGACTTTTATATATTATTATATTGCTATTTCTAATTTCACTTTTATATATCTGCTGAAAAATGAATATTTCATGTTATTGCATGATAACACTATCTAATAGCTATGTCTTATTTGTGACAATAAATGAAACAACTCTATCATAATTTGCATCAGCTGAACCAAATGATATCCTAGATACATTAAAAAATAATAAATATTTAAGTAACAGTATACTCCTATACTGTGCCTTGATTTCGTATTTTTTAAAAAATTGAATAAAATATGGGACATCATTTATTTTTATAAATGTTTTGATGTTTTTATTGAATCATCAAGTACACATATTTCCCTGACTCTTTTATATAAAATTTACACAATTCAGGATATATAAGTTAAAATTAATCAGCCATTCATTAAAGCTCCAAAACAGATAATAATGCATACTTACAATTTATTCTTCACTTATAATATTAATTTGGAGTTTGAAACTGCTCGAGTGTAAAGCTTGAAGAGGGTAGTAACTATTGAAAATGTGATCTTTTTTGATGTTAAATAAAAGTTTATGATTATTCTCAACTGCAGAAAGTGCTGTTTTAAGTAATATTCCAGATAATAATAAAAGAAAAATATATACATCACTTTAAAGAAAATAATGCAAACCTTACTAAGAAGTACATTCAGACATATTATGACCCTTCATCGGTAATTCAAAACATTTAGAATAAATCAAAAAATCATTCAATAACTACATCACCATGACAATTTCATAAGAAAAACAAAACATATAAATGGCTGGGTAACCATAGTTACTATGAAGTGTAGCCATAACAATAGTTACCATAGTAACTTTATGGGGCATTTAAGCATAATTGCAGAAAAAATATTAAATTACTTTTTGCACATATAAATAATGAATAATCTTTATAATATCTATTAAATTTTTAACAATAATAATTATAGAAGTTAAAGTCTTCAATACATTAAGTTATTGAGTATAATCAAAATATTTAAACCAGGAATAACATAAAAAATATTTTCTTTAAAAGCTAACAATTTTTAACACACAACTATCACATATTACTTGTGGAACCAGGTTCCAATTTATTTATGGCTATACCATCTTAAGTTTTTCTTTTAAAAATTTGTATGATCTCAGCAACCTTTCCTTTTGAGGATTTTTCCACCATCTTAATTAATTTGGTATCTTGTCAATGTATATCTATATCAAAAAACAAAACTCTTTGACCCAATCATCCAAGGAGGAGGCTATCAATATATACACCTTTAATCTATCTGTAAAAGTTCCTTTTAAATTTAAAATATGATTTATGTAATATTAAATAACAAAGATCTCTTAATAGATGATTCAGTTTCATCTATAGCAGGGCTGTCCAACCCATGGCCCAACATAAAATCGTAAACCTCCTTACAACATTTGAGTATTATATTTATTTATTATTTTTATTTTTTGAAATTTGCCATAACATCAAAAAAGATCCCACTAATAAAGAAAAAAACTTGTTTCATTTTTGTACTAAAAATATATTAAAAAAAAAATAAAGTTAATGAAATTTTTATTATTTAAATATCTATCTACATTTCCTATTTCTATTTTTTAAAATATTTCTTATTTCAATGATTAAGACTTCTTGACCTACTCAATGATTTCAAAAAATTTCTGAACAAAAAGATCAAAGATTATTACAAAAGACATTTTTGCTTATTTGTCATGGTGGATAAAATAAATTGTACATTATTTACTAACTTTTTCACTTAATAACTATTGTTGGAATCAGTATATTTTATGTGCTGCCTGAGATAAATTTTTTCTTCAAATGCGGCCCAAGGAAGCCAAAAGGTTGGATATCTCTGATCTATAGGGAAGTATGCTAAGAGAAATCTATATAACCCTAAACATGCTGGTTCTAACATTAAACCAGATATTCCAAGCTCATCCAATTAGAGTATATGTTTTGAACATAATGCATGGATTCAAAGATTGAAAATCATAAACTTCCAACATTTCTTTTGGAAAGAATCTGACCTCATACAGAAATTCTAATAATTCCCTCAAAGTTTTAATGGAACAATCATATTCTTTCATAATTTTTATGCACCACTTCACTATTTTCTTTTTGATCTAGGCTGTTAGTAAATTTCTTTTTTCAACAACTGGTCTAATACTGATAGTGTGAGTTCCCGGAAGATCCCCAGGCAGTACTTCTTTATTTGACGAAAGTATAAATTCTGTTCATAAATTAAATATATAAATAATTTTAAAAGAAAATAATAATGTTTAAAATAAATTAAAAGATGT
>WUQG02452242.1:0-12856 GCA_011317285.2 Androctonus mauritanicus | reverse complement strand
GCCTCAAAACACTAGATCTACATCCCAAGACATACATAACACTACAAAAGGCATCACTACTCAATACATGTAACATAATAAGAAAGTTTCTCAACACTGACACAGACGGTTAGTTAACACTCAAGTAAACATTTCAAGTAGCTATGTCTTGACTCTTGTCCAACATAGTACTTTGATCCAAATTATTCTGTGCACACTGTTGTACCACAATATAAAAACTTAAATTACAGATATAATTGAACAAAGAATAAAAGAGAACAAAAAAATATAATAAATATTGAAAATTTTGAATGATTTTGACAAAAATTAAGAGAGATTTTGCAATCTTAAATTATTATTTTTTTGCATATTAATTAGGCTTAATTTGAAAACAGCTGGCAGTAAATGGATTAAAATGGGCATTGGTACTTAGTAATTGATCAATGATTGAAAAGTGGCATTAAAAAAGTACAGGCATTGAAGGCTGAATTCATAGACTGATACTAGATTTCTTTGGAAATATGTGATAGTATAGGTCTCAGAACTGAAGCAGATACTCCATCTTTATCCAGAGTCTGGAAATGAATGCTTCTATATAATGCTTTTACAATGGTAGCCAGCCTATCTACTAGGGACTTTCTCTAAGATAACTGCATTTTTAGTTTATTTTATAACATTTGATTCTAACTATTGAATAATTTTGTCATCTTAAATTGTAATTCAGAAAAAATAGTTGAGTTTTTAGGAACAGGAATGTATTATTATTTTTAATGGTAATTTAGATCATGATTTAAAAGATTTTAATTTACAAGAATTCTTAAAGAATGCTTTACATTTATAAACTATTTATGTATAATAATATCTCATCAAAAGCATCTAATATTCAATAACATAAACCAAATATAATACTAGAAATATTTGTCAGAATTTAGATGCAGCTACTCAGTTGATGATTTAAGAAAATAAAATGATAATTTAAAATAAATTTATTTAGGTATCTTTGTGTATTTGCCTTCTTTAATTATTTTGTGTACACCATAACAGTTTTGACAATTTCTAAATTATAAAATCTTAAATATACATGATGCAATTCCATTAACCAATTGCATATCTATACCATTGGTTAATTACCATTAACCAATGGTATAGATATGCATTTCAGCTCTCAATGATATCTTCAGACTCAAAGTTAACTGCAAAAATTTGTATAATACTTTAATTAAAGAATTTACATAATTTAACCAAAAAATTACAAAAATTTACCTTAATCTTTTACAAAAAACACACTGTCTATATCCAAGATTTATTATTATTATTAATTTGTTTTTCATCACTTGAAGAAAGATGAACCAGCCAATGCATTATTGAATTGTAAAGTTTGTTTATCTTGAATAAATTGTAACTTACTTTTATTTATGAAGCAGTTAATATTTTGTAAAATTATATTACGTATAATGTATATAATTACAGAATTAGAAAATGGTTGAATCTACTCATGAAAGTTTTACCTGAAAAATTAATACATATAGTCCTTAACTCGTACTTATGACAGAAATGTCATCAATAAATTTGGTAATTGGTCAATGCAATTGACAAAGACTTTGAGTCACTGACCAATGGTCTGTTATACAAAAAGCATCCTTTTTGTGTCTGATTCTTGTATTCAACTCAACAAGTGTAAGAATACACTTGTTGAGTGAAGTGTAATAATAAATATTGGTAGTGGGTAATCATAAATTTTGGAAATTTCTGACTTAGAACCACTCTGACTTACAATGATGGAATTCAAACCAAACCCCATTGTAAGTCAAGGACTACTTCTACAAGTAACTTTTTATACACTAATTAGATTATTATAAAATTCTGTATAGTACACAACTTGAAAAATACATGTGTTACCTGTCAATTTAATAAACCTGCATAATATCCTTGTCATTGAAGAAAAAGCATATACTAATATCCTTTTATATTAGAAGGTAAAGAAAAACTATTATGAGACTAAGAATCAATACAAAAAGGGATATTATATTCCAGAAGCTAAAAAAAATATATCATTTTATTTTTATAAGTATCAGAAATTTTTTATTAAAAATAAAAATAATATATATATCAGTTAACATAAGCTCATTTAATTATTTTTTTTCATTGCTGCTAAGCACGATCAAATGAAATCAGTTTTTCTATTGCAGAATATCTTCAACTTCTGAACTTTATTTTACAGTATCCAAATTTTGTACATCTTTTATGTACCTTTTAAAAATCAGTATTCTGCTTTTTTGTTTTCACATGACAGTTTTTGTAAATTTCATAATATTGATCTAGTATTTTGTCGAAAATAGTAGTACTAGTTCTCTGTCTTCCAATATTACAATGATTTCTTATGAAAATTATTTCAGTTTGCATTACTTCAGTGTGTATTGGATTTTAAAAAAACACATCTTCAATGCAAAGTAAGGTCCGGGTGTATTTTTTTATCATTCATATGCAACATATATTTGTTGAATTAGTAAATATATAGTTTGGCTGATAAAGAAGAATCCTCTAAAATGTGAATGTTTAGCAATGTTTATTTCTTGTTGAAATAATTTGCAAGATAGCTAGATTTGATTCATTCATTGATGATAAACAAATTTAATATGCATAAAGAGAAAGTATAGTATAATATTTTGCAAAAATAGAATTTCATATTTCAAGCTGTTTATTACAATACACTTTTAGTAATATGATGTGATTATATTATTATTATTATTATTATTATTATTATTTTCATTCAAATCCCTTTTTAATCAAACATTAAAAATTAGAACTAATTATTAAGAAATTAATTTTAGAAAGAAAATATTTACAAAAAATAGAAAGCTATGAAAATGCTTGCAGATTTAAATTATCATTGAATAAAATAACTAAATTCCATTAAGTTTAGTTTTCTCATTGCAATTTTTTAGTTAGGAAAATAAAATTTATTTATGAGGGGAGGCCAAAAAGTTCTTATCCTTACCATGTTGTATGTGTCTTATAGATCTATAATTGCAAACAGTGATAGATTACTGTCTTACTAATATGTATGCCTTTTTTGTTTTGACAGGTCCTGTTTAACTGGGTTAGAGATGTGATAGTGGAAGAAGTAGGTGTCATGCTGGACAAAATTGAGTATCAAGCCATTATATGGTTCTCTTCATCTTCAAGAGAAAACTGCACAGACAATTCACAGAGAGATGCCAGCTGCATATCATGAGAAATGTTTATCATGTGAGACTTCGAAATGAAGGAAATGGGAACTCAAATGTAATCAACCAACTTTACAGAATGACCCAAGAGAATACCATTCAGCAAGGTTATGTTATCTGTGTTTTGGGACAGCAAAAGTGTTATATTAATAGATTATATACAAAAAAGGTTGACAGTAATTGGCATATTACAGAAACTTACTATAAAAATTCTGGAATAGTATCAAAGAATAAAGGTGCATTGCTGTTAGCTGACAATGCATTTGCACACTGGACTTCAGAGTCACTTTTCTGTACAAATATGGCTATGAAATCTTGCTCCATTCCTTTATCATCCCAACTGACACTTTCAGGGTTTTTCCTGTTTTGAAATATGAAAAAACATTTATGAAAAAGAAATTATTTCAATATTGAGTTGGTCATTATTGCTATGGAGAACTGGTTTGCCTCCAAATCTGCTGACTTCTACAAAGATAGAATTAAATAACTGTTCCGTAAGTGTGGGAAGTGTGGCTCTATGAAGAGGATATGTAGGAAAGAAAGAGTTGGAGGACCAAATTTTAGATCCCTAGCACATTTATGTCATGATGAGAGTAAGAATTTTTTTCCTCTCCTTGTATGGTAAAATTCTTCAAAAGTAAATTTAATTTTAAAGAGTTTCACCATTCAGAAGAAAATACTTATTTTTATTCAGAGTAGTTTCACTGCAAAAAAAAGTAACTATTTGCAAGCAAGCTATGTTGATAGAACATTTCATGCAAGCAACAAAATTTAACTATAGTGACCCAAAAAAAATTCAATGAATTTGAACTAAATTGACAATGGGATAAAAGTTTCTCAGGTGAAAAAGAAAATTATAAATATTAAATATAAATTTTAGTTATTACAAAAAATTATATTTTAAATTATAAATATCTGAATTTTGATATAATACTCTGAAAATTTAGCTGAAATATGACACAAATTATTAAGAAACTATAAAAAAGAGTATCAAGGTAAAGACTAAGTACACTTAGTTTGAATACTTTATATATGCCTATAAAAACTATAAGAATAATTATCTGTTATATTTTACTATATAATACATATATATTATATCAATGATCATTATTTTGCTTTACCAAATCAAATTAATAATCATTTTTTATCTTATTCTTGAGATTATAGACATTGCAAACACTTGAATCGTGTCTTCAAAGTATTACATTTGTCGAGATAAAAAATATATATGGTCTTATTAAAATTCCTGAGAAGATTCTGAATCATTCAAAATTATTTAATTTTATATATCCTGTTTTAAATTTTTATCGTCTAAAAATTTTTGCTGCTTATTATGACTTCAATAAATTTTATTAAAAAAATTTCTATTTTTATTGATAACGAATCATATTATATATGAAAAATATTATTTTAGTAATAATATTTTAGATTATTAAAAAGAAATTTATTGAAAATTAAAATTAAAGATGACGATGTATAAATCTTTTTTGACTTTACAATAATTTGTACTTTATTATAATTATAATTGTATCAGTAAGCTCTGTGATTGATTTACACTAAAGTGCAATATATCAAACAATGCGCAGTTATTTGCATTTAGGTAATGTCTATTTTGTGTCTAATTTCACTGTTGATAGTTTATTATAATGGTGTATGTTTATTAGTGACAAACAGTAATAATCTATTGAGGGATATAGTATATGATCTAGTTATTGGAATGGAATCCTATTGTAAATCAAGCAGATCTTATATTCTGCATTATATTACTTATAGAAAATTGCAGATTAAAATATTTTGATGATAAATTATTATTTGATATTTATGAAAAAATATTTAATTTCAGGTAAAATATAGTGGTGGAACTTGTACAGATCCAAATTTTAGTTATTATATTGCATTCTCTTCTATTTTTTACATTATTTGTGGAGTATCTTTTATCCAGTTGGTAAGTAAAATATATTAAGTTAAAATTGTTTAGTAATTTAATATCAGTTTATTAATTAAAAAATAAAATAATTTATTCCAATAAAAATTCTGTTTTTCATAATTTAATACTAATATTAAATACAGAAATGACAGTTTGTATAGAATATTAAATTAGCTTATCAAAAATTATATTTGAAATGATTAAAATTTAATGATTATAATATTTTAAAAAACTACTTAATTAAAAATGCAAAAATATATAAATTTTAGGATATTGTTACATTTAATAATAGTTAAAATATAATATAGTATAGTACATATCAGTATATACAGTGTAATCTGGATTTTACATTATATATTTTATATTTCCTCTCGTGTACATTTAAAATATTTGGACCCAGTTTGTTTTCATTCCAAATAATACAAAATTTTTCAAAATATACAATATTGTAAAATTGAAGTTTCCATGTTTTACAACACATTGACAACTTGATCATAAAATATTTACTTTGCATGATTTTCACATGAACTTTATAGACATGAATTTGAGTATTCATAAAAAACAAATTATCATGGTAACCTTGATAACAATTACTTCTACTATTATTGTACATTTTTGTCATCTGTTCTTTGTTTACATTTACTTCTATCTCATCTATTGAGTGGACTTGCTTTGTATTTTTGAATTTGTGATTTCAAATATAATAATTTTATTTTTGATTGTATTTTGAATGTGTGTAGTTTTTCTTTGGACTAAATTATCATTTCATATTCTTAAATACTTGATTTTTGGTTGTGTGTTTGTTTACTAATTTTGTTTTTGAATTGATATTTTCAAAATTATTTAAATTGCATAGTAAGAAGAGACCAGGTTCGGGAAACAAAATAAAAATACAAAAACAAGCTTCAAAAAGTTTTTGGTTCGGCTTTAAATCTTGTTTTTGTATTTTTGTTTAAATTGCATATTTTTGATTTTAAAAATGGCAAAAAAGAAAACAAGATAGAATTTTTCATTTATAAAATTATTTTGAACTTCATTAGAAATGAAAATTGACTTTGAATGAATGACTTTTTCACTAGAAACGAAAATTTTTATTTAAAAAATAAATTGGATTTGAAACAAAATCTGAACTAGCTTGTAGGACCTTAGAACCTACAAGCTAGTTCAGATTTTGTTTAATTCTAATTTTCGACCTAATTGTTAAATTGGATTTGTATACAGGAATAAGAATGTGCTTCATTAAAGAACTTGAATTATCTGCCTTGACTTTAAACATTATAAATTGTTTCACTATAATTTATGTTTTGCCTCATTTTACAGGATTCATTATCTGTAACCTGGAAAACAATTTTATTCATTCATAAAATTGAAATTTTAAAAACAAATAAAAAATTTATATAATAATAATAATAATAATAATAATAATATGTCTGTCTTTAGTATTGTTGCAGATGCTTTCCACCTGGAACAATATTAAGTGATGCAATAGAACACAGTATTATTATTATTATGTTTAATTCTATATAAAGCCATGATTAAGCATTTTTGTTATAATCCAGAATTTTCCCAATCCATGATCCAGTTTTATTTCATTTGGTACTATTAACAAACTGAATATGATTGGTAAATTTTCAACATCTTAGCTTTATTTTCTGAAGAGTTATGATTGTCATTGAAGGAAAATTTTATCAAAAGTCTAATGATGTGCTCATTAAGAATCCAATGACTGAAATTATAACTGAGATAATTCTGTGTTGTCAAGAATCTTGGATACAAAATAATTTTATAAATGGCATTTGCCAAGTTCATGCCTGACATAGAGAAGATATTAAAATTGTTGTCTACTTTTCCATGCTGAGATTTGATTTCCTGTATACAGTAATGGAAAAAATTATTGTATCACCACTCCCTAAGTATAGGGTTGTTCAGAAAGTAATTTTGTTTTTTCCAAGAGTGGTATTAGTTGTATTTTTAACTGCAATTTCATTCTAAGGCATATTTTCATTATACATTTTGATAGCTGACATTTCAAGGCTTATTTATAAAAAAACTTTTGATTCTGTGCAATTGTTTTTATTGGTGTCCTTTTAAAAATGGAAAACAAAAAGGAGCATTTTTGGCATAGTTTGCTTTTTTATTACCAAAAAGACAAGAATGCTGTTCAGGCAAGAAAAAGTTATGTGAAGTGTATGGAGATGTGTTAACAGAACGCCAGTGTCAAAATTTGTTTGCAAAATTTTGTTCTGACAGTTTTGATATTAAAGATGTATCACATCCTGGAAGGCCAGTTGAAGCTGATGAAGACAAAATAAAAGCATTGGTTAAAGCAAACTGCCAAATAACAACATGGGAAATTGCTATGAGATTGAATTTGTCAAATTTGATTGTTCATGACCATATGAAATGACTTTATTTTGTTTCAAAGTTCAATATTTGGATTCCATATGTTCTCAAGAAAAGAGATTTGATCCGTCACATTGACATCTGTGATTTGCTGCTCAAATGTCAAGAAAATGATCTGTTTCTGAAACAAATCATAACTGGCGATGAAAAATGGATTGTTAATGGATTGTTTGCAACAATGTCGAACACAAGAGATCATGGAGCAGAAGAGATGAGCCAGCTCAAAGCACTTTGAAAGCAGATATTTATCAAATAAAGTGATGCTCTCTGTTTGGTGGGATTTCAAGGGAATTAAGTTTTTTGAACTTCTACCAGACAATTCCAAATTCATTCACATGTGTGCTGCCACAAATTGGAGAAACTGAGTGATTCCATCAAACAGAAGAGATCAGAATTGATTAACAGAAAAGATGTAGTGTTTCACCATGATAATACCTGATCTCATACCATTTTGATGACTCACCAGAAGCTGTTGCAGCTTGGATGGGATGTGTTATCTCACCCACCATATTCACCAGATCTGGCACCCTTTGATTATTATTTGTTCCAGTCTTTACAAAATTCTTTAAACAGCAAAATATTTAGTTCAAATGAGGATGTCAAAAATCACTTGGTTCAGTTTTTTGCAAGCAGATCAAAAGTTCTATGAGAATGGAATCATGCTATTACCAGAAAGATGGCAAAATGTGTTGGACCAAAATGGTCAATATATAATTGAATAAAATATTTATTTACTATAAAAAAAAAATGTCATTCATTTTCATGAAAAAAACAAAATTACTTTCTGAACTACCCTATAGTAAAAATTATTCTATAAAATCAATTAATTTTAAATGTATAATGAAAAATTATTTAACATATAGGATATTAAAAATTTATTAAAATAAGAAATTCATTCATATTGTAAAAACTAATAAAATAAACCAGAGAAAGGTTTTGCTTTAAATGGTCCTTTTAGGTTGGAGGGGAGAGAAAAGAATTTTATATCTATTAAACAAATCATAAGCAATGCTTTGAGAGAAGAAATGATGATCCAATTTCACATAGCTGCATGGTTCAGGGAAGATGATCTGAAGAACAAAGATTGTAAACTATCTTGTCAGCAAGATTCACCTGCCAATCCAGTGGAAGAGAGGAGTTACAATGTGACTAAAGTCAATAATGAATTTGAACTTCTCTTTCTATTGATGTGATTTGAGGATTGAAAAATCTGGCAATGTATTATCTGATGAGAGACTACACTCTTCACATTTTGTTTTCAACTTTGCTTCTTCTACTTTCTCTTCATCTTTAGTCCAATAGTTTTTCAATAGTTTATGCAATCAAAAGTCTTTATAGAAAAAGATAAAAGAAAACAAGAGTCTTCAGAAATCTCTCTCAAGGTATGTTCATGGGTCATGTATCAGATGCTCCCCTTTAAGGTTAGGATAGAATTCTTTTTTGTTCTGAGTATTTTGTTAATTTTATTTATACTAGTTTCTGAATTCTCTTCATTTAATTATGTGTGTAAATAATCTTTTAAAGCATTTTTTGTAATTATTGTTTTCCTTTCATTTTGTTACAATAAATATTTTCATATTATTATATATTAATACCTTGTCATTATTCTGGTGGACCTCATTTAACCTCTCGATTCTAGTGCACTTATTCATACTACTCATACTTATAGAATCTAATATTTCCAATGAAATACTAGATTCTAAGTTCATAAATTTGACCATCCAATACATTAAAGTATTTGAATACAATTGCAATCTCTACATATTGGTAACTTAAAATAATTGCAATGTGTAAATTATAACATTTGAATCCACTATATAATTAGATGTATGATTGTTACATAATTATTGTGTACAAATCATATTTTGATGATAAAAATAAAGATGTATCTAATCTATAAAAATTAATAACTAAAAAATAAAAAAGTGATTTTAAATAACTAAAAAAAATAATTATACAGTAATACTTCACTTTACGTCATTAATTCATTCCAAGACTCTTGACTTAAGTCCAAAAACGATGTAAGTTGAAATGACTTAGGTCAAGATATGACTGTATTGCAAAAGACAAATTATTTAAAAAACGAATCTTTGAAATGACATAGAATACACAATACTTTCTATTCTAGAATAAGACTATAATAAATAACTTACTAAATCAGCTGAGGATGGCTCTTTAGTCAAAAACAGTTCTGATTAAACTGTATAAGTTTTATAAATATTAGCATAAGTTAAATATTTATATTAATCAAACAAGAAAAACAATTACTCTTCAGTTAGTGCTTTGGATTTGAAATTATATAAGAATAAAATTTATATGCATCTATTTAAGATAGAATATATCAAGAATTTTTGAAGTTTATAAAATTTAAATATATCAAAATTGATATGACTTTCACTTTTATAAGAGTAGAAATCTAATTATGTTATAATAAATTATATTTCACATTTCCAATCTATGGTTTCCTTCCTTAAAATGCCCCTTTTGGTTTTTTAAAACTTCCTATCCATCCAATCCTCTATCATCTTCCAAATATTTTAATAGTAGTTTCTTCCCACTCTGCATATAATAGGTATTTTTTTTACCACACAGACTCTTCTTGAATTTTTGATTCCATTTTTAGTTCCAAATAATATGGTCACTACTGTAATTAAATGTTTATAGAAGGAACAATTATACAATTTTTGTAATGATATAATTGGCCTTAATTATCTTAAATTCAAGGATTTTTAGAGGAAATTAGATATATTATATATTAAATCTGAGAAGTTGAGATTCAGGAATTACATCAGATTTGTATTATTAGAAACTATATTACTTTATGTTTTATAAATATTTATTTTTAATGAATTAAATGTATGAGTTATCTAAGATATCTAAAAAAAAACATAATTCATTATACCTCTGATATGAAGTGTGAAGAGATACGTTCTTGTAATAGTTTAATTCGTTCTTCTTCTGATCTCAATAGCAATACAGGGATATCAAGAGATCTATAATAAATAAATTAAATATTAAAATGAAAACTGATAATTTAAAAAACTTATTAAAAAAACTATCATATTGCATAGTATGATATATTAATAATGTAATTTTTTATTCTATTTACCTTTCAATGCAATATGTAAAGCTATGTAAAACTTTTCAACAAACATTTCAACACTTCATGGGGTTATATCATCATCTGTCATTTTTACAACAATTAATTCTTTCCTGCTATCTCCTTTGAGAGATTACTCCTATTGCATTTAGTTGCCTTGATTAAATATTTCTGGATTCTTTTTACTTATTACAATTTCATTTAAATTTTCTTTAAAGATGTACCATTTTCTTTAATATAATCTGAATTAATGTATGGCTGGGAATATTATACCATTTTTCCATTTTGCATTAACATTATTGCAGGTTCTGATACTGCAATGCATTTTTTAATTACGGTATATTTGATATCTTATGTGTGTTCTTTCATTCTGTCTTTTAAGTTACTATCTAAAAATGCTTATATAATACTGAATGTTAAAGCTTATTGTATCAATAGGTATCTTATGTAATCCTACTATGTCACTTTTTCTTTTTTTCTTTCTTGTTTTATATTCATGAAAAACATTGTTATGTTTTTTCTCTACTATCTGAACATTACCAGATTCTTCTATTAATTTTTATTGACAGTAATGGGAAATAATAATACTATTTAATTACTTTTTGTTTTTATCTGTTTTTTTTTTATTGCTTTTTTTGCAGAACTATTTCATTTTTGCTTTACATATAATTTTGCTACATATGTAATTTTGAACTGTATGCAAATGATGGAGGGTCATTTTATAAATATTTAGGAATCTACTATAGGCATACTTCACTTCACAACACTTTTCAACCTGAAAAAATGGAAATGTGAGATCAAAAACTGAACCTAAATCCTCCAAATTGGTAGTGAATGCATTTGGATCCAGGATCCAGAGTTGCCATGCAGCCATCTGGTTGACTTTTTTAGACTTAGTATCACTTGCACTTAATAAAGCTAATGTAAATATGTTTTTAGGCTTCTATATGCATTAGCAAATTAAAAAGTCTGTGACTGCTTTATAGTACAATTCACTTTACGACAGTGGTCTGAAATATAACCACCATAATTGCAAGATATGCCTGTATTTTGTATATGCTATAATTATGATGATGATTTATGAATGTATATCAATACTATTTTAATATTTTTTATACATTAGTATTAAAACTTTTTGTTGCTTTATTGAAATAATAATAAAGCAACAAAACAAGTTAGTAATGAAAACTTGTTTAATGATCAATCCAAAAAAATAATAATAAATTTAGTATTTGAACTAAATAAGCTTGAATAATAATTTATTCTGCTATCTCTACACTCTCATATTAAAAAGTCAATCAGCCATTGATATCACAAGAGAAAATTAAAAGTCTCTAACCAGTATGCAGTTCTAAACTATTCCTCACTGCTCTAGTGACAAAAATCCTTTTTATAGTAACTTTTCAAGTCTTGCGTTTTGCTCATTTACATATATTCATGCAACAACTTCAATTTTTAGTTTATAGATAAAAATTCATTTCTTCCTCTTTATAATTTAACAATATTTATTTACTGATTATAAATTTTTGATAAGAGATCATTCTTTAATTCTCAAATTAGATCAATGATATAATTTTACAATAGATGATATCATTGACAAGTAAGTTCATCAGGAAGATGGCAAATCATTCCACAACTTGTAATTTTTAATTTCCTGAAGTAGAGGATCCTTAAATTAAATAAAATATCCAAAATAATAATAAGAAGAAAGAAGAAATTAAAAATCCATTAGGAAAGTTCTAGGTTAAATCTTCATAAGCTTATAAAATGAGCATCATCATTTGCATGCACTTTATTGTCATATTATTGAAGAGGTAGACTTTTAAAAGATATCAATTGTCAAAAATGGATATAAAACAAATTAATTTCATAAAATATTATACAAGAAGCCAAATGGAAATGATTTTGCAACAATAGCAATGAACAGATGGAAGAAAAAAAAAACTAATTAAAATGCATTCTGCCATAGTTGAAAATAAAGAACAGTTTAATTTCTATTTGTTCTACTGCTCTTTTCAGTAGAAGAATTCTCTTAATATATAAGTTTTCAGCACTTTTGAGCAGACCAAAAACACTTCTTACAGCATTAATTAACTTTTTAATTTAACGAGTAATGTTTTTGGCGTATTTACGCTCTCATATGAGGGCGTATTTACGCTCTCATATGAGCTGATGAGGGCGTAAATACGCCAAAAACGTTACTTGTTAAATTAAAAAGTT